>JAGDQP010029960.1:0-22963 GCA_022664845.1 Lepisma saccharinum | reverse complement strand
AGTGAGTGAGTGAGTCAGTTAGCCTAAAATGTGCAATTTCAGGGGTCCACAACTAGAACACAGTTTGAGATACGAATATGAAATTTTGTACATCTGCACATATTTACCATATCTCCTTAACGGCAAAAGCTCATATTCCTATCTTTAACATCTTTTTTCTTACGGGACCCCCAAAACGTCGATTTTGCCATAAACTCTTGTTCCTGTATAACATGCTTCTGGCAGTGCTAACGTTTTCTGACGTGAAGATCTTGGCTCATGCACTGCCGTGCATGTTGTTTATACAAAGTGTGTTACTATTTATTAAAATGTTGAAAATTTCTTATGTGTAAATAATAGTTGTTGAAGTAGTCACGTAAAAATTGGAAATAGTAAACGAAATACACAATTTGCATACCTAAATATGCATATACGGGTACATCCTTCAAAATACACAGAGAAAATGCTACACAAACAGGTAGGTAGCCTGAAAATTTTTCATATTTCTTCATTTCCTGAAAAAGGACAGGTTTGATTCTGCTTTTGCAACTGATCTACTCAAATAAAACTTTAACGTAAGATTGGTTGAGTGTTTAGATACTTATTTATGTTTTATTCTCAAAACTTTATGTATCTCTACACTTTATTTTGTTGCAGTTTTGCATTACAAACCAACGATCGACTATCCTGAGCTGGGCTATTATTTCCATGGAGATATAGTTTTACCAGAAACGCGAGGTGCAGTTGTTCTTCAAAATTATCTCTGGCCTGAAGGAGTAGTTCCGTATCAGATCAAAGGCTATAGTAAGTATGAGCTCAAGAAAACCGGCTGTATCCAAATTTAGTTTTTACACACATTTAGTACAAAATTACAAATTTTATATCCTTAAAAAGAGAAGAACAATATACGATCTAGTTTTTCTCCACATACGTTTCCATAGAAGATAGACTATTTATAACTAAAAATTAAAATACTATTCTAGATTCCATCAGTTGAATCGCGTAAAAGATATAAAATGCCTTTTTTCACTGTAGGAAAGTCAGAACTAACATTTTAAACATATCATCCACTTGGAGAATAAGTGCATTGTAGAATCAGTTAAACAAAGAGAACAATAATCTAGAATAATTTGATATGCGTAAAGTTGGCTTTAGGAAATATGTTTTAGATATAGTTTAAAATACATAGTCTTCCTGTAAAACTACATTAATCAAAGGGTCATTATGTTATAGTTATATCTAAATTTTAATATTCTCTTCATTTCAAATGTTTTGCCTATTGATATATCAGAATTTTATATAGTCAGTCTCTTAACTACGGGATTTGATCTAAAATCTTTGTTATTTAGGCACTGTGATTGTGCATTGCGCGTGTTGGGTCTGTAACAGATAAATAAATTTAAGAAAACTGTTTCATTAATATTTCAAACTCTAGATCTGAACTATATTATAATCTTCGAGTATTGAACTTCCTTTATATCTAAAACCGTATGATGAAATGTTCTGTGCTTATAAACGCAGCTCTTACTCTGATGGCTTCAGGGCAGAGTTGAAAGAAGACAGCACTGACCTGGATCGTTCGCTTATAATGCTCACTGTAGAAAGGGACTATTCATGACAACTCTTGGTTTCCTTTCAGAATGTGACATATCATGATTTCAGAAAGCTAAAATAGGAGATGAATTTCGAATGTAATGGACTAAATATTATTTACATTATATCAATCAGCCGCGTGTATATGGGTCAATTGCTCAGAACGTCAAGGTATTATTTACAATACATGACGTTTTCCACACACACATTTCCAATACATGAAATACACCTAGAAGAAAAAGACGAGGGTGGACTAGGAAATAATATGCATAAAATATACGATAAAAATGTATCCGGTGTAAATAATGTTATTTTGAGATCACACGTAACTACTGTATTTCGTTGGATTAGTGAAACGCGAATGTAACGGACGTAACCTATTTCAGATCTATAATGCATGCTACATCCCGTGCATCATACGGAATGTCAATATGCAATAGTAGTACAATTCTGGCATACGCACAGCAAAATTAACCTCCAACCACAATGCACACATCATATCATTCCAATTAACTCTTTTTTATAACAACTTTAGATATTTTCTGACGTTTCCCTGTTTGTAAAAGTTTGGTTTTCAGTCGGTTGATGCTACAATATAGAAATGTGCGGTCTTCTCAAGGTCTAAAATGAGTTTAAAGCCACATGGTTTGCGGAATCTTCTACCCTGAGCACTGGAAAAACTCAATACACTTTACAAGCATATATCGGTATTTATGAAGTTTCAAAGTACTCAGAGTAAACACGCTACATGCATATCACTGAAATAAGTTGGAAAATAATAATAAATGTAAATTACGTGAGTATTGACCAGCAGATATTCAGTGAATAAAATAACTTTAATGAACATAAAGTTGTTGGGTACAGCAAACTAGAAACTTGCCATACAAATCAATAAACAGACAGGACATAGCTTCGTATGTAGAAGGATCGTGTATGCATTAATATGTCATACAGTCAATAGCAATATTTATTACGATAATATTTTTTTGACCCTTGAACTAAAATATCCTCCATTAACCATATTATGAGACACGTAGGTCCATCGACAATGAGTGCATACAATATAACACTTCGAATACAAAACTGAACAGACGTTCATAGATACTTGAATGTACTGCTTGCATGAAGTATTATCCATCCAAATATTTGATCTACCGAGCTTACATGCTTTCGGCTGCATTTAATAATAGTGTTTCAGCCTTTTTAGTCCGCTACAATATAAATTCGAATATCAGAAAGCATTGGAAGCAGCTGTAAAAAAAAATATCGCATCAGTAACAGCCGACTTCTAGAACAAGTCGTTCAAGTACAATAACTTGCCTCATGACGTAATCCAAAATATCAGGAACAGTAAACGGTCTAATTTTCTCTTTATATCATTCATCCCACCTTTCTCAAATAACCGAAAGGTGTAGGTGAATAACTCCAAAGATATAAAACACATCCAATGTATTGCCCAGATATGGATTCACCATAAAGATTACTTTCCCCATATCCCTACGATATGGATCATCACCACAGTTTTTAACACAATGCAAAATTAACTTTTTCACATCGCTCAGATATGGAACAACACTATAGTTATTATTATCACAATGAAAAAATATATCCTATTACTCAGGCACCTATGTCTCAGCATCAAAGTTTTTGTATACCATAAATATTTCAACTGAAAAAACCATGATCCATGAAAAATCTACTTTGAATACCATATAACCATGAGAATCGTCGTTACTTTACTTGTTACAACCAGATCTAATTGAATCAACATTTATCAATTATATCCTCTATTAAAAACATATCTTACAAATTGAATCGGCAGTTTGAAGAAGGCAATATACCCAAAATTTTGAAAATGTACATCATGCCGGATTTGATATCTGGAAGGTATGGCGCATCTATATAATACACAAAGAAACCAAAAGCTATTAGTAAACCCTTGAAAAACAGGTGAGAAATAGAGATGGGCAAAAATAGCATGCAAAAATAGCATAGCAGTTGTTTTTTCACTACTACTTCGGATTAATTGCTATCACTGCTACAACCGTTGGAAAAAAAGCAGCTACTGGCTTAACTGCTAGTTTTCTCTGAAGCTTGCTAAGGGTAAATTGCATTGTTTCTTTTTCTAAACAAACCGAACTGCTGGAAGAACGGAACAAACGGGCGGACGATTGTCTACGGAGAGGACAATCATAACGTGTAAATACTATACGAAATTAGTGGCGTCTGTTAAGCGTTTGAGGAATTACTATAAGGAGCTCTAGGAAAGCACTGGCTGATAGTTGGCTGCTTGGAGTCAGTTTGCGTTGTGAGTTCGAGCCGAGAGGTGGTGCTCCCGCTTGGTGCTGTAACCCGGATAGTGTGTTTTTTCCATCGGGGCAGTGTTGGTCAGAGCTACTCGTGTGCTTTTTTGCTTTAGTATTGTGTTATAAGATATTGGATTGAACTTCCCTTATTATTTTTTGTGAGAAGATATGTCGACCCTTTAATACTTACGAATCAGTACATTCTTTCTGGACTTTAGTGCTTTAGATAAAACATTAAATATAGCTGCAGTACATGACACTTTAATTGACTGTATGCGACTTGGAGAAAACGAAGTTATGTCCATTGAACCCGAACCATGCAAACGCAAGGTAAATCGAAGGAGATAGTGGAACGAGTGCTAAATTTATGCCAGAATCAAGTAGTTTATATTGATGAGGGGGAGCGATATTCTTTACAATTGGGGCTTGAACAGCCAGAACCATTAAGTTACATAATCTATGATGTTCCGAGTAAGGTTCCTGATGCCATTTTGAGCGAGAAACTTGCAGAGTTTCACGTAATAACATGAATTACTTCCCAGAAATATTTTCTGTACCGTTATGTGGTATACAACGGAATACGTGTATTATACTTTTCACAGGTGAAGTAAAACCTTCCTCGTTTTTTTGTTTACTATAACCTGTAAATCATACCCACTGAATATACAAAGCAATCCATACCACAGCCCCATAGAGTTAACTATCCTGAGGGTACAAATAGTTCTCCTTCGCGAAATTTAGGTTCACAAAATTTCCCCACTTTATTTCATAGCCTTAAGAATGTGTCAGCCGGGGACAATGAGTCATCGGGAGAACTGAGTGAACAGAGCGAGGTACCAGGTGTATAAGCTTAAATCCGCTGTTTGCCGATAGATGGCGTTGTTGAGCGTATGAAGCTACCATGGGCACGCCAGACCTATTGTGTGGATGAGTTAAACCTCTGCCAACACGAATCAGTGCAAATAATCAGCAAGTGCAGACAACAACACACAGTGTGCCGTTGGTAAGCATGGCTAGTTTTGTACCAGAAAAAGAGCATATGCGGGAAGTTCTGCTTTTCTGCTTCCATTTGAAGAAACCGGCTGCCGACGCGCATCGAATGCTTGTGGAGGTCTGTGGTGACAGTGCTTTATCGGAAACAACGTGCCACGATTGGTTTTGCTGGTTCAAAGATGGAAATTTTGACCTGGGTGACAAGAAGCGTGAAAATCGACCCAGGAAGTTAGAGGACCATCAATTGCAGGCGCTGTTGGACGAGGACGATACCCAATCGCCACAGATGCTTGCCGAGCAATTGGGCCTTACTCAAGCAGCCATTTCCATGCGTCTACGTGCCATGGGAAAGGTTCAGAAGATCGGAAAATGGGTGCCGCATGAATTGACCGATCGGCAGCCGGAGAGACGCCAACACACATGCGAAATGTTGCTCGCCAGACAAAGAAGAAAGTCGTTAATGCATCGGATTGTGACGGGCGATGAAAAGTGGATATATTTCGAAAATCCGAGACGCCAGAAATAGTTTCTTGATCCCGGCTAACCATCAACATCTTCCTCGAAACCAAATCGCTTCGGATGGAAAAGGATGCTGTGTGTTTGGTGGGATCAACAGATTAACGTCTACTTCGAGCTGTTTCAACCGGGTCAAACTGTCAATGCCCACCGCAACCACCAATAACTGATCAACATGCACCGTGTTCTGTGTGAAAAAAGGCCGGAGTATCAACAGATATGACAAGCTGATATCCCTCCACGACAACACCCCATCGCACGCACACGTCAAAAGTGGTCCAAAATTACTTGGAGACACTTAAGTGGGAGGTGCTAGCCCATCCCGTCTATTCACCAGACCTGTCCCCTACAGACTACCATCTGTTTGCGTGGATGGGCCACGCCCTCGCTGAGCAGCACTTCAATTTGTATGCAAACGTCCGAAAATGGCTTGATGAGTGGTTTGCCTCGAAAGACCAGGACTTTTTTGGCGTTGTATCCACAAATTGCCCGAGAGGTGGTACAAATGTGTAGCTAGCGAGGGAAAGTACTTTTAATAACTTGCTTTGTGCTTTCTGTAAACACACCATGTGTTTTGCTGACTACAAAACAGCGGATTTAAGCTTATACACCTGGTAGACGAACAACAACTTCCTACTACAGATACAGCGGCTACGGAAGCGGTCTCGATCAGCTGTGAGAAAGAAGAAAAACGAACAATTTCTTCACACTACGACTGAATTATCAGTGGAGGAGGAAACTGAGAGTATGGTGGATATCCAGTCTACTTCGGTTGTGTCTTTAGTTAGTGACTATGTCGGTGAAAAAAATATTTTCTTAGCCGGAATTGATGCAGCAGAAAATTGACGAGAAAATTGAATTTATGTTAGACAAGAGTACAGAAGCGCAGATTCCATGCCTGGACGAGTGTTCGGCGGAGGAAGGAAAGGAAAGTGCTCAGTTTCTGGTCCTAATTCTAGCGTACGGTTAAAACGTAAAGGGGGGATACGTTTAAAAGAATTTAAGAGACATCACAGCAGTCCACTAAAAATCGGAACTGGATGCTGCTAGACTTCTAAAAAGAATAGAAAATGAAATGTACAGTTCAGGATCAATAGATACTTTCGTTAATACTGAACGTATTAAACTTTTTTTGTTATAATTGCAGCTATATTTTGGTAGTGTGGATGGACTTTATTCAGAAGTGCTAGTGAATTATTCGGTTTTACGGTGGCCGAAAAGGTCAGGATAGCGAGATAGACGGCTATTTTTATGATAGAAAAGAGAAGCGAAGTATTTTTCTTGACTTTTCAAACTGGAGAAATACTATTTGATTCTTCCTTCAAAGATGCAAAAGTGGGGATGTGTTTTTGTTTTGGTGGTTTTGGCTTCCTGGATTATTGGTCCTCTGGGGATCTTTAATGTGAACCTTGCAACTTTTAATATATGTAGAGGATCAAGTGATGTAACTTATTTAGTTCTTGAGAAGACCCTAACAGATTTTTCGATTTAGATTTTAGGTTTACAAGAGACCAGTCCAGTAGAGCTTCACATTTCGATTTACAAATATATTCAAAATTATAATTTTGTAGATAAAGTGGGAGTAAGTTACCCAATTCGCGGAGAAGTTTCTTATTCTGAACACTGAAAATCGTTAGATGGCAGGTTTTTTGCTATCGAAGTATCTGGATTGTATTTGATTAATGTAATAGACTAATCTACCTGGTGATTAAAAATTTATTCAAGCTAGAAATTTGGTTTTCGAAAAACTAGCGTTATATCAATACTATTAAGACGAAATATTACTTGGTCTTTGCGGATTGGAATTCAGTGTATAGAAAATGTTATTCATCGTCTGATTCCAATTATAGTCCTAGCTTTAGTCAAATTATAGACCATTACCACCTTCTAGAAGTGTGGAATTTAAAATACAATCAGATCCCAATTTTCACTTTTTAAAAGTACTGTTAGAAGTCGTATTGACTATATATTTTGTTCTACTGAAATGAAGCGCTATATTCAAGAAATAAAGGTAAGGCGTCTAGCTATTAGCGATCACGCAATGTTAATTTGTAATTTCAACTGGGATACGTCATTACATTTAAAAACAAAAAATGGTATGGCGTTTAAACAGTGACTTTCTGAATAATGATTCATTCATTAGAATGGCTAAACAATTATAGTTAGATAGTGATAAGTTTTTTCTGTAATACGAGAACCTCTACAAGTATGTTTCAATAAAAAATGTTTTTCAGATTTGAATATAAGAATTTTGTACACGTACAAGCGTAAACTGCTTGATTTCTATAATAATGTTCTTAAGGCAAGCGTCTTTACCTTGACAAACTTCGAGGATTAGAAAAAGGGAATAATTTTATAAATGTATGATTTTTGAAACTCCCTCTTTATACACTTTATTGAGGGACGTGAAACGCAGGGAGGCTCGTAGCATAAATATTTTTTTATTTTTTTTTAAGTTAAATTTATTTTAGGAAAAATAAATAAATCTTAATATGATAACGAAACCTCTAACATTTTTAATACTTGTGCAGCACGAGAAGTGTAAAACATAACAAAATTTGCATTATCGAGGATTTGCATGATGTAGAACTGTTGTGAATGTAGACATCAGATGAGCACTGTTGTGAACTGTTGTGAATCTGTCCTTTATTAATAATTCTTCCTGTAATTCCACTATAATTCACCCATATTAGAACAGAGCTCTCACTTATAAATCAGAAGTCCAGCCGGCTTATGCTGGTTGCAATCAGCCAGAAACGGAGTAGGTAATTGGCGACCCCATCGTCCAGCCGGCATTTTGCTGGCTACAATTAGCCCTCGCAGCTACAGATCTACGCTGCTTGACAGGAGGACCAACACAGAGGTTTTTCAGTTTCACCTCATTCTTCATCCACAGATGATTCATCATTTCATCTCCTCATGTGCTGCGACTTGCGCCTCCATGCAATGACCAAGGATGTGACACGATGTACTTGCATTGACGCTGGCCCCTGGGACCCGAGGAAAGGGGGCGGAACCTTTGGATAAAGCCTAGTTCTTAACAGCAGATTCTTGGATGGTCTAGCTCGTTGAGGCTGGAAAGTGCGCCATTGGGAAGCTCTTTGGACCTTTGCTCTCGCCAACACTGGGGTAGTGGGTGTCCCAAGTATCCATCAGTCGGGAGTGCAAGTGATTTCGACGCCAAGTCATTGAACATCGCCTCGATTTACAGCTTGCTGACAAGGGTGATGAGGGTAGTATCCGGCAGCCTCGTTGGCCCCTCAGAACGAAGACGGAGAAGTGTGCGTATTTACGGTTTTCATTCATCATGACTCCACCACATCCTAACAAGTCGCCTTCGCGGTCAGAAAAGGAGAAGAAGAAGACCAATAGAGAGAATGAAGAGAAAGTCATTGAAGATAATTGTAAGAAGGCGCATATAGTTATCGACTCAACCAGTGACACAGCAGAGAAATTAGAAGTATAGGAACAGACAAGTATCGTACCGACTACCACACGATATCTTGAAATTAAGGCAAAGAACGAAACAGAGAATCCAGGTGGTTTCAAGGGGTTATCCCCTTTCGTTATACAAAAACAACTGAATTATGTTGCAGGTGAGCTTAAGCATGTTAAAAACTTTGCAACGGCACCTTGCTCGTGGAGACATCCAATAATAAACAGTCAACTAATCTCTTAAAATTGAGGACCCTAGGACAATTCGACGTTCAAGTTGAACCGCATCGTCAACTAAATTATAGCCAGGGTGTTATATCATGTTGGGACTTGCAAGTTGTCCAGAAGAAGAAAATAAGAATGAACTTTCCAGCCAAGGAGTAGTCAGTAGTCAGCGTTCACCGTATTAGAACAAGAAAGAGTGGAGAACTCCAACCCACAGGTCGCTAATTGTGACGTTGGCCACTCCACAGCTCCACAAGGACGTGAAGGCAGCTTTCTATTACTTACCTGTCCGTCCGTATGTAACGAGTCCGCTCCGCTGTTTTAAATGTCAGCACTATGGACACACCAGCACGTCATGTAAGGCGACCTCTGCTGTTTGGGCAATATGCGGTACCAGTAGCCATGGTGCGGATCCTTGTACGTCACTGAAGTGTCAGTGTGTTAACTGCAAGGGTGATCACACGGCCTGGTCGCGTGACTGTCCGCTATTCAAAGAAGAAAAACGAATTCGCGAGCTGATGGTCATAGAGAAAATATCTGCTGGTGATGCAAAACGTTCAGTACGAGAGTCTCAACACACCCTTCCATCTGGTGCGTTTTCCACTGTAGCTGCAAGACTACCAGTTAAAACTGTCTCTGTTGGCACCCAGACAGTTGATGTATCAACTCAGACTGAGATACCTCAACCTGATAAATCACCAAGAAATCACCACACCTCACAGACTCATCAAGTTACGCCGATGCATCCTGAGAGACAAATGTCTTCTGTGCAGTCTTCTAGGACTCCACGGGCTGTACCTACTCTTCGTGCCTTTAAAATACCACGATCTAGTCGTAAGTCACCACTAGCGACGAGCATCAAACGTCTAACTACTGTTCTTGCTACTCAACTAGCACATCAAAATTCTCCACTTGCCCTTATTGGGCCGAGTTCATACCTCAAATCAGATATGATTGAAGACGATCTGATGGACTCGGAGTTTACTGTAGTCGGAAAGGGAAGGAAATTTAATAAACCTAGACTTAAAAGTTAATATTTTTATTGATCTTCATCCTAATGGCTATGCTCCGATGGAATCTTAACGGATTTCATTCCCACTATGAAGAACTGCAAGTCTTGATATCAGGTCTTTCCCCTGTTGTAGTTTGCTTTCAGGAAACAAAGTTTAAAACAACTAAATCTGTGATCTTAAAGAACTATACACTATATCGCACAGATTTTCCAACTGATGGTCGCGCATGTGGCGGTGTTGCATTTGGTGGTGCTGACACGCTGTATTCTACTCCTGCTCACATTGCTACCAATCTACAGGCGGTTGCTGTTCGCGTCCACATCGATCAGCACGTTACAATCCTGAATTTATATATCTCAAGGGAACAAGACTTTACGCTCCTTGACCTCCAGATTCTTTTGCAGCAGTTACCCCAACCTATAATTTTAGTTGGAGATTTCAACTAATATAGCGTTATTTGGGATAGTGTTCGTTCAGATATCCGCGGTAGAATCGTTGAATCTTCTATTGACGTTTCAAACTTAGTTTTATTAAATATTGGTGCTAACACGCATTTTAGTTTGGCAAGTGGCACATACTCGACGATAGATCTGTCTCTCTGCAGTGCAGTTCTTGCACCCATGGTGACATGGCGTGTACATGACGATCTATGTGATAGTGACCACTTCCCAGTAATTTTAGACTTTTTAAACCTTTATCAAGCACCACACAAATTACCGCATTGGCATCTGAAGCGTGCTGACTGGACTAAATATGAAACCCGTGTCCAACTAGTTGATCAAGGAAATTTGCCCCTGAATGATTCGGTTGAGTATTTAAACCGTGGAATTTTGCGAGCTGCTAGATGTTCTATCCCACAGTCTTGTCGAACGCCACGTCGGCGTTCTGTTCCCTGGTGGAACGATGAGCTCGAGGTAGCAAGGCGACGGCGCAATCGCTCTCTACGGATGTTCAACCGATATCCTACAACGGCAAATTTGAATGCAGTTCGACAGTTACAAGCATATATTCGACGTCTCATGAAACAAACTCGGCGTAGTTCCCTTCGTGATTATATATCTTCCATTAATTCACAAACGCCAACTCGAGACGTGTGGAAACGGGTCAGACGTTTGCAAGGCAACTGTCGCTTTGAGCCATTGATTGGTCTGAAGCACAACAATGTCTTGCATACTGACCCAGAAGAGATAGCTAATCTTCTTGGAGCAGCCTTCGCAGCAATATCCAGCTCTCAGCACTATAGTACTAATTTCGCAAACATTAAACGTCAGACAGAGATAATACCTCTACGCTTCAACTCAAATAATTTTGAACCATATAATGTCTGTTTCACCGAATGGGAACTTGAAACTGCCTTGCAGAATGTTAGAAACACATCTCCTGTACTGGATGATGTACATTATGAAATGCTGCGACACCTTCCCTCCCAAGGAAAGGTCTTCTTGCCAAACCTCTATAATCAGATCTGGAGGACTGATAGCTTCCCTGCTAGTTGGCGAGAAGCTATTGTAGTTCCGATTCTGAAACCTGACAACGATAAACTAAACCCCACAAGTTGCCGGCCCATTGCTCTTACTAGCTGCGTATGAAAGCCATTTGAGAGAATGATCAACCGACGCCAAATATGGTACTTGGAGAATAACAACTTGCTTTCTATTGATCAGTGTAGCTTTCGCCAATATCGATCAGCTGTCGACCATCTCAGGTTAGAGTCAATTGTTCAGAATGCATTCCTCCGGAATAAACACGTTCTTACTCCAGATTTAGAGAAGGCCAATAATACCACGTGGAGATATGGCATACTACGCCAGCTTAATGACTGGGGTATTAGAGGGCACATGGCCCATTTTATATCAATTTTTTTTTAACGATCGCTATTTTCGTGTCCGTGTTGGTGATCGTTTCTCAGAGCGTTATTTACAGGAGAATGGGGTACCTCAAGGGAGTGTGCTGAGTGTAACACTGTTTGCTATTGTCGTGAATAGTGTTCTGACTTCTATTCGCCCTCCTGTGCAAGGTCTTTTATATGTTGATGACTTGACGATTGTCTGTAAATCTGCGAATATCAACTTCCCAGCCCGACAGATCCAGTTGACGCTTAACCGTCTTGTTGACTGGCCACCAAGAGGACAGTCTGTTTACACTTTTGCCGTAAACGAAATTGTTTTGTTGACCCTGATCTCTTTCTTGGAGACACATCTCCAATTCGTCGAGTAGGTACGATATCTTGGTCTGACTATGGATTGTAAGTTAAATTGGCGTAGTCACCTTCGCCAAATTAAAATTTCCTGTACAAGAGTCCTGAATTTGTTACGTGTTTTAAGTCATTTCACTTGAGGTACTGATCGTACAACCTTGTTGCGCCTTTATCGCGCACTCATTTTATCGAAGCTTCATTATGGTTGTCACGTTTATTCCTCTGCAAGATTTTCAGCCTTACATACGCTTGATAGTGTCCATCATGCTGGAATTCGACTCTCCACTGGCGGGTATCGCCCAAGTACTGCCACCAGTCTTTGTGTTGATGCCGCTGAACCACCGCTCGAGATTCATGGATGTACAATGTGCCGAGCTATCATGCTAAGATATCATCATTAGCAGGCCATCCAGCACATAACTTAATCGTATACCCAGTCCAACGAGCCCTATATGAACGCCGTGGTCACGCTACCCGACCACTTGGCATCCGAGTATCAGAGTTGTTGGAGAATCTGAATGCAGACCGCTCAATTGTCTGTCCTTTCCGTTTTAGTCTCCGTCCACCGTGGACACTTGTCCGCCCACGGATTGATATATCTTGATCAACACTAAAGAAATCGGAGACATCCATGATTGAATTCCAGCAAAGTTTTCGAGCGTTGCAGAGTCAGTAACCAAGTTTTATATCTGTTTTTACTGATGGGTCCACATCAGATGAATCTGTTATATGCGGGTTTGTTGTGAGATGGGGAAGCCCGCCAATTTTGTCTTAATTCCAAAGCCAGTATTTTTACTGCTGAGCTATATGCTCTTTAAAAAGCTTTGGATTTTAGTCTTGTTCGTGGTTTCAACCGCATCCTTGTTTGTACAGATTCGAAGAGTGCTGTTCAAAGCCACGACAATATGTATTCTTAACATCCGCTCGTCCAAGATATTCTATGTAAGACACACTCCATCTGCTCTGTCGGTGGTGAGCCTGTCTTTTCCTGGATATCCAGTCATGTTGGTATCCGTGGTAATGAATTGGCAGACGAAGCTGCTCGTGAGGTATCTTTAGGAGCTAACATTGATATTCGGCATGTCCCATTTCAGGACATGCTGATATATTATAGGCAAGTTATACGGAATGAATGGCTGTGACGATGGGATGACGTAGCTGTTAATAAATTCAAAGAAATTAAGGTAACTGTTGTTCCATGGAAATGATCTTGCCGAGATAGTAGGCGTGAAGACGTACTTTTATGTCGTCTACGTATAGGACACAGTCGCCTGACACACGGATATCTGTTAATATGATTGGATCCACCACATTGTAATACTTGCAATTTTTTTTAAGTATTCGTCACGTCCTTTTGATTGTCCAGGATATAATCATCTCAGACAACGTTATCACCTCCCCAGTGACATGGCGTCATTGTTAGGGGATGAACCAGGTATGTTGCGGAGAGTTCTTATGTTTGTTCATGAGACAGGTTTATCTCCGTCTATCTGAGATGATTGTGTTGGTTAGCTGTTAAGTTTTATATAGTATTATTTTATTTTGTGAAGGCCCATTTACAGCCTTCACGTCTTTACCTTTTATGCTAAGGAGTCTATACATCTTTAGTTTTTACCACAATTTTATTTTTCTGAAGACAGTTTACATCTTCAACGTCGATATGATTTTATAATTTCAGTTATATAAAAGCTTAACAGCTATTTTTAGACGAGACAAAGATAAGTTGCTTCCCCGTATCGGGAAGGGCATAAGCCATAGTGCTGTTAACGCCCATACAATTTATTTTATCTTATCTTTTATCTTATACACCTTTAAGTATCATTAATATCCAAAATGTAACGTTTTAATATCAAAATTTATTTAAAACAGCACTCCCATGCATACAACAGGTTAAGTTACTTTTAAGTATAACTAGCACACCAAAGCAACGTCTCCGTTAACTCAGGTCATATACCCTTTCAAAGAATTATATTTACACATTAAATGGTACTCTAAAGTATAAATAAATATTCACGACAGATCTCTCACATACACAATGGAGGTGAATTAACTTTTCAAGTATCCACAAGAAGGCTATTTACCGAACAAAGATTATGTACGCAGTAAACTAGTTAAAATTGGTTAATACATTTGAAGTTCGAGAAATTTCTGGAATTCCTCCAGAAGCATTAAAATAAAAGATGATGATCCGTTATACGAAAATAGTCAGCCTGCTTTAAAACCGAAAATAAAAGGTCATCTAATAGAATGTTCTAGAAGCCTTCTTTCAGTTAAGACATTTCTACATAAAAATACCAGAATTTTCAAGAAGGAGATTACTCTTTAGTCGAAAAGCAGGCCAGTTTACTTTCTAGAATCCCAACCAAAATAAAGAATGTTCGTTATACGAAAAGAAGGTTAACTAGGATTCTAATATGCTAGAAAGCAAAAACGAATGTTCTAGAAGCATAGAGTTCAAGAAATTTCTTAATAAAAACGTCAACGAATATTTAAAGATCTAAGAGATTGTTTCTTTATTTCACACCTTTCTTGCCTTAGGGTCATGTGGTGCGTGCAGTATACAGAATGTAAAGGCATTCTACGTTTGAAAGTAAGCACAAGAGCAAACAATTAGTTGTGTAATCCACATCAATCACGGGATGTCTCTATAATGACGGTAACGTTCTAGTATTCATCAAGTCTTTATAATCCTGTAAATTAATCTGATATTCTCAAGCATAAAAATGCGAAAGTTAATTTTTCTTTATTTCACACCGCCGGTGCTCTACAAACAGTTCTACAAATAAATCCAAGAGCATGCAATTTTCTTGTTTTAAACTTTTCGTGTTCTATATACATTAAAAATGTGAGAGGTTACGTTATCATTTTAAGATTTATTTACTTTTTCCTATAATAAATGTACCTTATTGTTCTTTGTAAATATTAAAAGCCTGTGTGTATCAGCAAAAGCAACACCTCTGGCAACAGCGGCAACGTTGGCACCGTTTGGAAACGTCAACGCAATTCGGCAAAGCTAACGCGTGTGTGGTTCGGCAATACGTGCGGCAACGTGTGCACCGTTTGTCAGTGTTAACACGATCCCGTCACGCGTACGCGTAGCGGGTGCGCAGTCGTACAATATTCACTCGTGTGCAATCCAGCAACGCTTGCGGCAACGTTAACGAGTGCACGATCCGACAGCAGCAATATGTGCACAGTTTCCAAGCTTTAACGCGATCCGTCCACGGCAACGTGTGCACCGTTTCCCTCTGTTTATGCCTGTACGCGTGCAGAAAGGTTAACGTATGCGCGGTCCGACAACTCTGATGATGACAAGCCATTTTGTAAATAAATATTTAAATTAAATAAATATTCATCAAAATTCAAACTAAGTTATATATCATACGCTATTACGTGTTCTACTACTTTAAAACAACTACATTCGTTTACTTCATAACTAAAATTATTTAAAGAAACATGAAAAATGTGACAGAAAATGTCTTTCCTACCTTTGAAGAAACCTTTTAACATCTTCTTTTCATTTAAACGAAGCTGTCAATCAGTAGTATAAAAAATAAACAATTGCTACCAGCTACTATCTCTGCAGAGAAAAATAAAAAATTAAAGAATTGCTTCCCTCTATAAAGATTAATCTAAAACAATACTTACATCAACATTGTTCACTACTTTCGTATTCATCACATCATAAAGTTAGGTTAGATCACGTAGTAAACGATCGGGACCTTCATCTAAAATAAACTTCCATACCATATGATAAACGTATACAAAAGGTTCAAAAACCCTATGAAGATAAATAACTTTGCCCATATGGTCTACGTTATAAGAGCAATAACCTTACGTGAAGTCATTTTCCTCTATGCTATATTTTCGGTTAAGTCCAATAATGATCTTATTTTCACTCCAGGTCAATAACCTTTACGTTCGGTCCATACCCTATGGCCTACATCATAAAAGCAATAACCTCGTTTAGGTCATTTACTTCAGTCCTTGACCTACTTAGGGTCATTCACTTCTATGACGTCAAAATGTTAAAAATAGAAATCGAAAGATTTGTTCGAAACTTCTACTTGTATTATTCCAATTTTCGTTTGAGGGGCACACACAGTATTTGGGGAGGATATAAACCTGAAAAACGAAGGAAATGTAGAAAAATTACAGAAATAAAATAATTAGAACAGGAGAAGTTAAAAACGAAGGGTTGGAAGACAAATTTGTGGAAAAGTTCCAAAACATTACTCAAATTGGTAGGAATAGTGGAAGTAAGAACGGACAATGATACTTTGTTTTCTCGATGCAGAAAAGAAAGTAAAAAGTTATTGTAAAGAAAAAAGAAATGAAATAGATTGGGTTAAGTAAGTTAAAGAAGAAATGTTGAAGAAATTTGAAGTCTATAGGTACAGAAGAAAGTAAAGTGAAAAAAAAATTCTCACTGTTAATGTTCTAATCAGAAGGATAATTGTGATTAACCTTGTATATTTCCAACGATGCAGGACTTATTTAAGTTTCTACCCCTAAAAAAACTAATATTGCCAAAAAACCAAAACGAAATAAGTGACTTTAAAATAGAGATTTTCAAAACACAGGATTAAAGTTGTAATTAAATTAAATAAAGTTATTTGGGGTAGAAAGGTGTATAAAGTATTGTTTATTATTTTCACCCGCTGAATTCTGGGTATTAACTTTGAATGTATGCTCAAACTAGTATTCAATACCCTAATTTGCTTTAATTAAATAATTTACACTGATCGGTAGTTGTTTATACTTTCAAATTATTTCAATTTCCTGAATTTAGTGACAATTTTGATAATAATGTAGTTCTAAACACGTCAAAAATTTCTTCAGCAGTATTCTTGACTTGGCCACAGAAACATTATGCTGTATAAGAACTTTCTGCGTGTAGGCCTCTTTTCAAACAATGAAAAAGGTCTTCCAAACGAAGAATTTGTATTAAAAGAGTGTTGATTTTTCATAATGTGCAAATCAGGAATATTAAAGAGTCGTATTTTGTAGATCCTTTAGGAAAAGGAGTTTTTACTAATAGTTTATTAAGCTCAAATTATCAATACGTATACCTGAAGAACAAAATTAAAAGTTTGTTAGAATAAGTAGGTTTCTAAAAATGTCTGGATCTTAATCTACGTCTTTTTAATACTTTATTTCAGAAAAATCTCAACGTACTTTGATCCTCAAGGCCATGGAGTTATTTCATACAGAAACATGTGTTCGTTTTATTGAGAGAACTAATGAAACTGATTATGTTATATTCCACAATGCTGAGGGAATATTAGGTTCATGTAATTCTAACCTGGGTCATCGTGGTGGAGCGCAAATCGTGTGTCTGCATCACCCAGAATGCACAAGGAAGGAAGGCACTATACAGCACGAGATGATGCACATACTGGGGTTTGCACATGAACACACACGACCAGACAGAGATGATCACGTCACCATTATATGGGATAATATTGACAAAGGTAAGTTTTTTATGTTTAATCTTGTAAAATTAGACGTGATACGAATATAGTTTTACAGTAGTTACTAATTTCGTATTTTTATCTAGGAGTGAGTTGCAAAATATTTAAGTCGTTCACTTGAAAAAAACCTGTTAAACGACATTTTTTGAAAAATCAAATTATAATGATCGTTTGAATTGTCTCAGCGTCATCTACAAATATCTGAAATTAACAACGGTACTCTCTAAGATCGCTTAGAAATGCAATGAGAGAGCCACGTCCACTAGCAAAACCTGTAAAAATTGCAATAAGTACACTTTCAAAACCTGTTTAAAAACGTTCACTTGCAAAACCAGCTAAATTACAATCGCAACATGGCCGCCCGGAACAATACACATGCAAAAACTGTTAAAATCTCGGAACTTTATATTAAGGGGGATTCAAAGGAAATGCTTTGCTTTTTCCTTTATCTATAGTTTGTTTCGGCAGCTCTGATTTTGGCAACACTGCTTTCAACCTCTTATGGCTATAATCATAAGTGATTTGTTTATACACATGACTTTGTTGGCCAGTGTTCCTTGAAAGAACGAACTAGTTACAGAAACGTGAAAAAAGGAAATACAGATTAGAGGAGAGAACAGGCATAGGAGATGAATATGTTTACCTAGGCCAGCTAAAAGCATCGAATGCCAAGTTGACGGATGAAATAAATAGAAGATGTAAAAATGGGAGGGAGTTCGTTTGGAAGACTACACTTTATTTTCAAAAGCAAACTACCAATGTGTCTCAAACGTAAAGTTTATAATCAATGTGTCTTACCTGTAATGATGTACGGCTGTGAAACTTGGAAATTGAATGCACAAACTACTCAAAGATTAAGAGTCACACAAAGAGCAATGGAGAGATGCATGCTAAGAATACCTAGGATGGACAGGATGACAAATGAATGGATTCGCGCACAAAGGTTGAAGATATAATATAGATTGCGAAGAACATGAGGTGGATATGAGCAGGTCACATAGACGAACAGATGGGATATGGACAACAAAGTATACTACAATGAATTCCTAGAGAAATAAAACGACCGAGACGGCGTCCAATTGCAAGATGGGTAGATGAAATCAAACGTGTTTCAGGAGTTACATGGATGAAGATATTATTAGACCGAGATGTGTGGAAAGAAAATGGGGAGGCCTTCATCCAGCAGTGAATATAATATGGCTGAATATGGTGATGGTTATGTTATATATCATAATATGCTACTGATTTCCGTGTTGACGAATTTTGTAGAATAATCCCAACATATAATTTCAAAAAATCGATCGGCCTGAGTCATAGATGCCTAAAGACCACAAATTAAAAAAATAGTTGCCTATCTCAATATCGAAAGTCGGCATGTACATCACAGAAACACACTTCAGATTTTCCATGGCCTTTATCAAGCGGTAGCTACTATATATATTTAATACTAAAGAACACTTCTAACATTACCACTGAAACTTGAGGATATTAATATTTTTGAGAAAGATACAATAAAAAGCTGTTAGGAGTAATAACTCTTCGTTTATTTGCCATCTATTATAACGACCCGTGGATATACAACCATACACTCGGAAGGCATGTTTTAAAGAGCAACATCATAATAACGAATCAGAATTAGTTACACTTAAACGGTATAAATAAAGTTAAGCCAATTAAAAAGCCGTTATACAATTATCAAGTCTATCGCCTAGCAACGGACTTGATTCAAAACAAGGTTAACATTTGTTGAAACGTAGAGCCAATCAGATTTTTTTTACCTAAAGGTTATTATTCAAATGCTATATGCAGTTTGTTTATAGTAACAGATCTTGAAATAAAAGACTAATCTTTGCCAAACCGAACAATGTTGCCAACAAAATATAAAATTAAAAGATTAATTATACCAGCATAAAACCGTTTTTTTTGCCAACCTGGAATTCTCCCGGCCTTTCAGAATAAGAAAAACTTCCGGTACTCTTGAACACTAATCTAGGGGAATATTTAAAGCGCATCCCTCCACTTAGTAATTCGAAAATTACTGTAACGAGATCTAAACACTCAACTTCCTTAGCACAATACTAGATTACTTACTACAAAAATAAAATGTGTTAAATTGTTTTGACCACTCCACTGGACTGTTGAGATAAGAAAGTTTTCATGCACATAATAAACAATGCATTTCTATAAAAGTTAAATAGCTTCAGCTATAAACTTGTTAGATTAAATACCTTTGTTCAGAGTAGCGTAAACGTTTAGGAACTACATCGATAAAACATATCAAACTCCTTGTGCACTATCATAAGATTAGTTAGAATCGTATTTGCTGAAATTGTTATTAGCATAATCAATATAATTGTTGACTCGTTCAAATCACGTAAAATTGATTCGTTCAAAATCACTTGTTCTACAGTGCTCCACTTTGTTAGCACTAAAGAAATAACATGTTATTTTCTTGTTTGTTTTGTTGTTAGTTGTTGTCAGCAAGTAATAATGATTCGTTCAAAGTCACGAAAAGATTAATTGTACCCGAATAAAATAGTTTTTTTGCCAACCTGGCAATAACCAAAACCAAGAACAAGAATGCGTGCCTAGTACAAGTCGAACCTCTCTATAACTTTAAAGGCCCAAATGTTTAACCAAAAAAGGAAAGAGTGTGAAAAACCAGAACCTAGCAACTGTTATCCCCAAAGGTATCGCCCTGAAATCGAAGAAGGCCGAAGACATCAGAACACTGCTGAAGAAACACTATGGAGATCAACGGGAAGACTCTGAAAAACTTACCTTTTTCTTGGATACCTTCAAGGATGAAAAATGTCTGGGAGTTGTGGACGAAACAACGCTGACATTGCTTTTGACGTGTTAGACGAAGAGGACATCGAAATTTCGCAAAATGTACGAAATGCTGTATTTTTTTTTAACACTGATGCGCAAACTTCTCAATCTTCTCATCTCAGAAGACTATTTTCATTTTATGTATATTTTTAGTTCAAGCAATTTTATGCATATTTTGTTTGTTAGAAATCTAAGCTCCAGTTGCCAACATGTTGTTGTTTTGTTCCTGAGTCACTGATGCGTTTTAAGTTTTTATTCTCAAATGTAATAAAAAATGAGCCAAAACGTTTTTTTTTTGCATACTGATAATATCAAATTATACTAGAAATGTTCATGTGCGAAGATACAAGCTCTCGGTTGTCATTATTAACATTAATTTAGTAGGTCTTGAAAGTGTAGGATGCGTTTGACAGGTTTTGTAAGTGTGTACGTTCGCAAGATGGCCGAATGTTCACTAGCAAAACTCGTCAATTAGACCACCAATTAGTTCTTCTAGCTGCCAAAAGTATGAGCTAGCGAAATATGTTTCCTCTAAAAGTTTTTCAAAATTTGATGTTTGTTTCAATGGGGTCAAAATCAACCCCTGTTGCCATTTAAAATTTTGAAGTTGTCCCCCGTAGAGGTATACCCAAGACGCCCACGTGATTTCAGAAGCATTACCACGTGATTTGGCACACGCATTTTGGTATTAACATTTTTTGTTTCACACATTTCTGTGCACTAGGAGCTATATTAAGACTATATTGCTGATTTCATGGCGGTAGACCAACGACTCGAAGGTCCGGGTTCGAGTCCCTGTAGGGGCATGGGTGTGGATTTTAATGGGTAAGGGGCGAATACTGACGGGCCGAAGTCCAGTTACTAGAGTGGCCCATATAAGAATAAAGTTTACCAAAGTTACGGATTTCGTAAATCACCCTGTATGTACGAAGTTTTGTCAAAAAATTCCTGTCTGAACCGAAACACTTCCCTTGTCTCCACAAACAGCATTGCAAAAATCCGTTGAATGTTGAAGGAAATCAATACACCGCTAATATCAATAACACTGTTTGTAAACATTTAGATAGAGAATTTATTCCTCGTATTCGATGACCAGCAATACAAATTCTCTAGAACCAAAGAAATGTTGTAATCAATTACATTTTCTAGAAATATACAAAATTTGAAGAAAGAATTTCCTACCTCTCTGGCTACATTTTTTACAACCTTCCTTGAGTGATGATTGATATTTCATAGACGAATGACTTACGTTGTCCAATATAAAGGTATATACTGAAGTGCTATAACAGTGTGTCTATGCGTTTTAGTTTAATAGTAACGTAGTATGAAATAGCTGATTGCGTGTTTCAAAAGTGAAAATTTCAATGATTTCTTTCAGCTATACTGTTATATTAAACTAACTAAATTGTTATCACGTTTATATTTTACACTGGATACAACCATGATTCAATGGGTGAAAAATTATTATAGTGATTCTAGTTTATTATCCACAATAGCATGACAGTTCCCTCTGGGTGAAATTGAGTATTCCATGCAGCAGATAACCAATATTGGTTATACAACCTTTTAAAATTGGCTGACTCAGTTGAATCCATCCGCAAGCGATGAAAATAAAGAAACTGGTTATATCCGTACCAAAGGTGTCCATCCCTCCGGAGGGGCCACCTCAGGAGGTCACCCCTCAACATAATTCCCCATCACCCTCCAACATGGAGGGTGATGTGGAGTGGATGTGGAGGGCTATCTCCATGCTGATGGGTGATGTGGAGTGGAGGTGGATGGCCAGATAAGAGCTGGAGGGGAGGTGGAGTGGATGTGGAGGGCAGATCATAGCTGGAGGGTGATGTGGAGTGGAGGTGGAAGGCTATCTCCATGCTGATGGGTGATATGGAGTGGAGGTGGATGGCCAGATAAGAGCTGGAGGGGAGGTGGAGTGGAGGTGGAGGGGCAGATCATAGCTGGAGGGTGATGTGGAGTGGAGGTGGAGGGCTAACTCCATGCTGATGGGTGATGTGGAGTGGAGGTGGATGGCCATATAAGAGCTGGAGGGGAGGTGGAGGGGCAGATCATAGCTGAAGGGTGATGTGGAGTGGAGGTGGTGGTGACCTCCATGCTGGAGGGTGATGTGAAGTAGAGGGCGAACTCCATGCTGAAGGAGGACTTGTTTCACTACGACATAGTGAAATAAAATAGTTCACTGACCTTCGTAAGTTCGTACCACTACCTACGGTGCGACTGTATGTGTGTTTTCATATTTTTGAAGATACTGGACAAATGACAAGCAATGATGACATTTTGGAAAGCGGCCCCAATAATACATGTGAATGTGTATCAAATGAAGTATCCTAGATTTTGACATTGTTTATTTTAGCTGAGAAATTAGAATGCCCGTAATTGCAT
>JAGDQP010029959.1:0-17685 GCA_022664845.1 Lepisma saccharinum | reverse complement strand
TATACGCATTAGGAAATTTAATAAAATTAGTGACCAAGAGCACGTGGATATTAGGCAAGTCAGGTACGGTGTTTTTTTTATTGCACACACAATTACATCGTGTTTTATCAGGCTTTTGAAAATCGCACTTTCTACATTGAGACGCTAGAATCAATAGCCTTTCACTGGAACCCAACGATGAAAGACGATGCGAAACTCTACAGGATTAGCGTAAGGTTAGATTGTTGGCAGAGAGGCCGGGTTTTCAAATAACTTTACTTTTTTTAGTTTGTACTTTCATCTGAATCTGAAGATATGCTGTTATCCTTCGAATGTAACTAATTTACTGGCACCTTACCGGTACTTGAAACTTTTTACCTATAGTTTGCCGGTTCGTGATATTAAAAGGTTGAAAAGCCTCATTCGGGCTTGAGTCACAAATACTAAAAGGCCATAAAATAATTAAAGATTTCAGGAGAAGAACAATCAATGTCCATTTTTTAAAATTGTGAAAAAACGCACATTTTAAGGTGTAAACACTTGAATTTCAATTTTTTTTTGTCTTTAGGCAATTTGTCGTAGACAAATAATGTGCCAGAGGGCCAAAAATAAATTTAAATTCAAGTGCTTACACCTTAAAATATATGTTTTCTCACAACTTTCAAAAATGGACTGGTTGATTTTCCCCTCTACTCTTTAATTAAAATTCAAAATTCAGATCCTTGTACGATGAAATGGATCTCATCGGGCAACTCTAATGCCCATTTCGGATCAGGGATTTTGCCAGATCTCTATAAAGGGGTGTTACCTCCCCCTCATTCTCGAGCACACATCCCCAACTTAAAAAAAAATAAAAAATAAAAATGGACAGAAAACAAGTTACGCTCTACGTACACTCTTCAAATTATTGCCTTACACCCCCAAACTGAAAATTCTGGAAGAATACCTGCAGTTTTTGGCAGTTTTCTGGCAAGACTTATCGTCGAATAACTAATTTTATCTTCCATTATTGTAGGCTTTAAGAGAAATTACGTTTTAATACGTGTACAAATGCTCTGGTCTAATTTAATCCATCAGAAGTAGAATAGATGCATATTTTGCACGTGCAATTATCTATTTTTGCTTCTAACTTTTGCAATTGCTCAGTCAGTGCTGACCTTTTTTGTCTAGCTCAATACTTTTGTCTATTCTTATCTATCCACTAAACATAATATCTTTTAAGGCACCACAACCTTCTTACAAGTGACGATTGTGAGGTGTGAGTTCGAATTTCATATAAAGACTTACACCATTTTGAAGATTTCTTTCTGTACCATGATTCCATGTTTGACTTTCGTTTTAATCTCTGACTTTCTAGCATAGACGGCTGAATAACGCAAGGGGACTTCCAAAATATAAGTATGAAATCATTCGAACAAACATTTTTTGACCACCTCGCCCTCCCCATCTTCATTTTACAACCCTCAACGGAGAGAAAACAGGCCCCCCCGATAGTTGTTAAAACACCACCGGTGAGGTATCTTTGAAAGGTCAGTAACAAAGTAACTCACTCTATGGCTTAAGGAACCCCAAAACTCATCACCGTAGTAATAAGCATTCGCCGTTAGGTTACATTCTGAATAAGGTCAAGCCAGTTTTTATCACGATCTCTGCAAGATTCCTTCTAATGTTCCCCTCTCAACGATGTTTTGGTCCTCCCATCGGCCTCTTTCCCTCTGGCTTCCCAAACAAAATGAAAAAATAATCTTCATTTACAGCCTTGATTTTTTAAAGATGCACTTTAATATCAGGAATTAGTATTTCTGATTATACGTTTTAAAAGGTTCTAAAGAATACTTTTCAAACTACGAATAAATTTAAACTGTAATGTCATTTTAGTAGGTAGAAATTATCCTCTTTAACACCTTTCTTCTCTCTCTCTCTCTCTCTTTCTCTGTGCCATCATCATATGAACTTTTAGAGGAAAGTCAAGTGCTATTACGCATTCCAGAAATTCAGAAAGAATTTCCTAACATATGCATATGAATTGAAATGAATGTTTTGCTGTGTTTCATCTATGTAGTGGTTCCGGTTCATTTTGCCTTGAACAGACAAAAATCTTTCTCTCTTTATCTTTATTTTCGAGAGAGAGAGAGAGATCCTTCTCAAGTAGATGATCTTCTCAACAAAGACCAAGAACAGAGAAGCCATCTGGGAAAAAGGGAAAAGATAGTTCGTTGAAAACTTGAATACATCTCTTTTAATAACAACCGTCTTCAACTTTTCTTTCTTTCTTCCTATTTTTCTTACAATCTCTCTTTCTCTCTCTCTCTCTCTTTCCCATTCCCCAAGACACCCTCCATACCCCCTTATTTTCTCTATATTCTTCGCCACTGTTTCTAAACTCACTCCCAAACAGCTAGCAAATTCTCTTCCCTAGTTTTTGCCATGCGTTGGGGGGGGGGGGGGGGAGGAGGACGACTGTGAAATACAGCAACGGTTAACGTGTAGCGGTTGGCATGCTAAAACCATGACTCTCACAGTTCACTTGAATTACAGCACCTTTGGGAACCTGCAGTGGTTTCAACTAGGTCCTGTTTTCGTTGCTTGGTTTGGTGGTGGTGGAGGCGGTTGGACGGGGAAGGATAACATTGAGGGGGCGTAATTCCATCTCCATACGTATTTACTCTCACACGCCCACAGACACAAACAATCCCATTCTTTATTCTTTCTTCTGTGTTGATATTTTTTTTCCAGTTTATATCGTGCAGAGAGATGCAGGACGTTTAAGATATATTATTTCTATATTTTCTGTTGCAATGTTACGTGGAAGAGAAATAAAATACATTTCTCTAGACATGTTTCTACACTGACACTTATTTCCTACAAACAAGTTCTTTCATTGAACTGTGTTTTAACGACACTGGAGCGCTTGTTCAGTATCTAACGCCAGACACAAAAGGAAACACTTAGGTCGGCTTTTCATGTACGCGCTATTCGCGTGCTTTCCTTGCGATTTCTACAAGTAGCCAATAGAAATACTTAAACATATATTTCAATTGACTACTCAGCCGAATCGGAAGCAAAGGACGAGGCTGGCGCGTGCATGAAAAGGCGGCCTAAACGTTGTTTGTTTATTTTTGGTTTAGTCCAGAATAAAGCAAATTTTCGGTCTAATTCAGTTTTGTACGCTTGTTGTCGCTGAGTGACCCATTAACTCGCTGAGTGGTGCCCATTAACATCTATCTAAAACGATACTGGACTCCTTGATTCCATTAAGAATTTAATGGGTATATGAACTCAGGGAGGGAAGGGCACATTTAATCCGATCGTCCATTTCCAATCTAATCTAATGTGGACCAAATTTTGAGCTATGTTATTTTTCGCGCTTGTTATCGCCTGTGATCCGTTCCTTAAATTTAAATCCTAATTCTTACAAAAAAGTTAATGTACAGTGCGTCACTTAAATAACTAAAAAATTAAAACATAAAATCAGAAAATGGGCAGCACAGCGATTACAAGCATAAACAAAATGACTTACAGTTAGAACTGAAAATTTCGTTCATATTGGTTTAACCTGGAAGTGCACGATCAAGGTTAAATATTTGCGCTGGCCTCTATCAAATTACTTTGTCCAATAAAGCTGTCTTTCGACACTAGCCAATCACTCCAGTATCGTTACTTGGTGTTCGATGGTGGTGCTGACATACATATTTATTTGTACTTTGTTCATTACCTTCGTCATGGTGTATTAATTAGTTTGTAAATTTTCTAACGGTCTGTAGCGGGATTCGAACCTGGATGGACTCTTCCTATTTGTTTGTTGTTCGTCACTAACCACTACTCCAAGGAGGTGTCTTCTGACTGACTCACATTTTACTATGCCTTTAAGTTACGAAGACTGTGTCTGAAGTAAATTCATTCCTATAGGCTTGAAATTTGTACTGGAATAGTTGATTGCATCTTGTGTTAGAACAGTATTTCTTTCAGGGAAATGTTTTGGGTGGAGGTGTTTTAAATCTTTAGAGGGGATGGAAGAGGAGAGAGGGTGTAAATCTATAGTGGGAGTTACACATAACAGTGGGTAGCAACAGGAGAACTCATAGCTTTTTCATCTCAGAAAAAAATAAAAAAAATAATAAAATAAAAAGGAAGAATGACTTAGAAAGGAGTGGGAGAAGTATCTGGATTATGTGGACACTAAATTGATGAAATGTTCCATATCTACTATAAAAATTATCATACATTACCTCCCACATTAATGTAACACCACACATATTTCACACAGATACACACACACACCAACATACACACACATAGAGAGGGGGGAGAGTTATAGTGCATATTTGTAACATAAGTTCCGTTTTAGAAAGTCTCGTTTCAAAAAAAATTACGTCAACTTATGATCCCGTAAAATGAGGCTTTTGTTTTCAACAAAATCAGTAGCCACCTCTACAAACTGTTGCAGTTTAATAAAAAAAATATCTTGTATAGGTACCACAAGTTTTTTCTTTTACCTAATGTGAGTGATAAAGACTAAAATTTTCGAATTTTAAATTTCCAAGGTTTCTTGTTCGCTTTACAACACATGTTGTATCTCTAGTACAGGGTTAACACAAATGATTCATCCGATTTTGAAGTGCTGTATTTTATAAAATATTATACATACAATAATGATTTATACGTGAAAAGAAGCGTAAACTCACCAAGTTTTCCTCACTCACTACAAATGTTTTGTGTGTGCCTTCTTGGTCACATGCCACACGTCCAAGCGTTAATAAAGATATGTTCATGCCTCTTATAGCATTTCATTGCCAATGGTGATGGCAGCAGCATTCATGCATTCTCTAAGCTCTACAAGTGTTGTTGACTGTAGTGGGACGTAAACAAAGTCCTTAACACCCCTCCAAGGGAAGAGATCACACCTGGGGGAGAAGAAGACCTGGAGGGAAATGTGAACAAACCATGCCACTCTCACCAACGTGCAAATCCAGCGATATGGGGCACTCGTGGTGCCTCTCGTTCTGCCAGCTGGTACCACTTGGTGGTCTCCTCTGATCCTTGCCTCCGGGGGCGCCGCTTCCTTCATGAGTGTGCTATTTCGCGGCGATTTTTAAAGCATTTTAGTGATAAGTGTCAGTGACAGAAAAATGTTGCGATCGATCGATTACACGGATATAACGAGATCCGGACTCAGAAAACTAGAAGCAGAGTATAGAAAAGAACAAGCAACCAATGAGTTGAACGTGAATCAAAACAATCCTTTTCGAGTGCGTTGGATGGAAAAAGTGAAAAGCAAGGAGATTAACGTAGCGAAGCCATAACGATGATGAAGATAGAGGGAAAAAGAAAATAAGAGCATCTGACGACGAAGAGGAGGCATCTAAAACAAAAAAGAAAAGGACCTGAGAATCAGAAATACCTTCTTGGAAGAAAGTAATGAGAAGTTAATAAAAGAGAATTACAGATGACGAGAATCAGAGATCAAATTAGCAGTATGGCAAAGCAAAGCGGGGGAGCGAGAAACGGAAATTGATAAATTGGAAAGGCAAAAAGAGACTAAAAACAAAAGCGGTTGAGGGATCAATCAAATTTAAAGAACTAGAGGCTCAAACAACCAACAAATAGGGGACACAAAATTGGAATTAGAAATGAAAATCACGAATCCAGAAGAAATTAGGGATATGTATAAGGAAATTGGAACATTCAAGAATGTAAAAGAACAACAAACTGCAACAGCAACAACTAGTTTGGCTGAGGTATTAAAAAATACAATAAAATACCCGAAAAGACAAGGTTAATTGAGACAAATAAAAGAAATACCAAACCCACGGCAATGGTGAAACAAAGGGAGGGCGAAACATTGAAAGAGACACGGATGAAATTGACAAGGACCATCAGACGCGAGGATAAAAAAAATTTGCAAATCCTACATGAACAACTTTGAAATAGAATTAGAAGGAAACAAAAGCATAAAACACCTCTAAGAACCGGTACGTATGTAAAATAATACATATAAAATCCTCAAGGGAGGACTTACTGGGCGACTTGGAATCCACACTAGAACTTTTGACACATATTACAGCAGAAAAAAGAATGAAACTAACAGTGCCAGCCATAGACATGGGTTTGCGGAGGGAGAAATTGTGGCACGTCCTAAAGGTAATTACAAACTGAGAACAAAAAATAAAACACCCAGGTTTTGAAATGATTGTCCAAGACAAAGATCTCTTTAGGGCGATTAATGAAGTATTACAAGAAGTAGAAAATGAAAACGGAAAGGAAGAAACAGGAAAAAGAAAACACAGAAAACGAGAACGAAACGGAACTGCCTGAAAATGAAAAGACTATAAAAACGAAGGAAGAAATAGAAACAAAAAAAATCAGGAACAACACACAAAAGAAAAGACGAACATAGACATCGTGGACCCCGCGATTGTACAGGAGGAAGTACCATGGAGACGGTAACACGAAGACGGAGGACATTTCGAGTAATACAGGAGGATGAAGAAAACTGGAAACAAAATACGTGATGCAGGAGGAGACCTGAGAGGATTATAACAAACCAAATTTCAATCCAAAAGCCTTTTATGAAAATGTACAATTGAACCACGTACTATCACGATTAGAAGAACCAGCAACAGTAACAGCTGCACTCAGAATATTAACAAGAAACATCCACCAGCAGGGCAAAACTACCCACTTTCTCAATAATTGAGGAAGTTGATAAGATAAATTTAAGACCAAACGGGATTCCAACAGACTCCCAAGACCTGCTGGAACTAGTAGACAAAAATCTTTCAAGGAAGAAACGAGACGTTCCAATTAAACAACGTCTACAGACAATGCGTAATGGCGTACGACCGGATTGCACTCAATCCTGCTGAGAAGTTTCCGGAATGCTACGTCCACATGAGACAACCATGACATGTATAAATTCGTACTGATGAATCTAGATAGATCCAGACTAGCAAACCTAGAATTAAGAAGATTCTGTGAAAAAGAAGAAGTGGACGTAGCTTACATACAAGAACCGTACACCTCCGGAGGACAGCTACGAGGAATGCCGGCCGACGGAACAACATTACCAGAGGACCCAAACCCAATGGTGGTGACCGTGGTCTTCAACAAGCAAATTGAAGTCCTAGTAAGGATGCAATATTCGTGTAGGTGGATTCAGTGTATGGAACTAAGATTGGGAAGAGAAAAAGATCAACGTTGTTAATGTGTACTGTTACCGAGGGACGTCTTTGTATATAGAATAGGGGATACTTTAGATGGGCTTGATACGAGAAAAAGTAAGTGTTTTGGGGGATTTAAATAGGGAAATCACCGCTCTGGCACTGACCCGTGACTGAAGACAATAGGGAAATGTTCGAGGAACTAATAAACCAATATAATCTAACTGTCAAAAATCGTGAAGGACAATCGCCAACGTTTAGGAGCAGGGCCGAAGCGGAGGGCAATATAGATTACCCTATGATAAAGGGAGATTTATGTAATAATGTACAAGACTGGAGGATAAATAAAGACGCAACTTCAAGCTATCATGGCACCATCAGTTTTGTGGTCAGAACAGACATACGGGAAAATAATGAAGACGACGAAGATGGAAATCTCAAATACGCCGTAAAAAGAATAGATTCTAAAATGTTTGAGAGACAGCTAACGCTTTCGCAGGTGGAAGAGGGCTGCAACTTGGATAGACTAGCAGGGTCACTAGAGAATGTCACATGAAAGGACATAGAGAAAGCAACGCCGGGGAACAAGAACATGAAAAGGAGAAGAAAAACCTTTTGGACAGAAGGACTGGAAAAAATGAAGAGAAGACTGAAAGCAAGTCGAAAGAGCTACCGAGCGGCAGGAAACAGGACGCTTCGATTAAATAAATATAGACAGATTAAAAGGGTTTTGAAAAGGAATTACTTGAAAGCAAGAAAAAGACGGAAAGAATTGTCGACGAAAATCTCGGTCAGCATATATGGGGAATAGCCTACAAGTTAGTGATGAAGAAAATTAAAAGTAAGGGAACACTGAATACACTTCAGAACAATGAAGGAAATTATACAAAGAATTGGCAAGAAACAATTGAACTACTATATTCAAAATTATTCCCGGATAACAACATCGAAGAGGACAATTTGGAACAGAGGAAAGTAAGTCAAAGTACAAAGTAACAAAGCAATAGCAGAAAAACACGAAGAGGAAATAGTTATAACCAACGAACAAATTGAAAAGGCGATTAAGGGCCTTAAGAATGGTAAAACCCCGGGTCCTGATGGAATTAAAAATAAAATTTACAAGATAAAATGTGAATTGTGGACCCCCTACCTAGCAAAATTATTCAAAATGTAGAAGGCAACAAAAGTTTCCGTCGCTCTGGAAGAAGGCTAACTTAATAATTCTCCTAAAAGGAGAGGATAAAGTCAGGACCAACCCGAAATCTTACAGGCCAATCTGTCTATTGAATCTTATAGTAAACAAAATTATTGAAAAAAAATACTACAAAAAATCAACGAGAAGAGGGAAAACATCGTAAATTGTAAATTGCAATATGGTTTTCGCCTCGGCAAATCTACAGAGGATGCCATTAATGAATTTTGCGATATAATTAGGGAATTAAAAGAAGATAATTGCAAATATATCATGGGCATATTCTTCGACATTGTCGGGGCGTTCGACAACCTCTGGTGGCCCTCGCTGCTCACCGAATCGAAAAAATAGGAGTACATCCGAAAATATGGAATCTTATCAAGGACAACTGCACCAACAGACAGATCAGGGTGGACACGAGTGATGATGTCGTGGGGAAAATACCGACAAGGGGCTGCCCGCAGGGTGCCGTGCTGGGACCAGTCTTTTGGGATCTCATGTTTCAGCCATGTCTGGAGGTATTGAATCAACTCCATCAAGTAGAGCGAGTGGTAGGGTACGCTGTCGACCTGGTGGTGGTAATTAGGGGCAATAGCAGGTTGAAGTTACAAACCAAAGCAACGAAAATCGTAAACCAGGTGACATTGTGGTATATTAACAATAAACTTAATACATCAGCGGACAAAACCAAGTACATATTGTTTAAAGGAAACCAAAATTTCAATCGAGGACCAATCAAAAAATGACGGCAAAACTATCAAAAGGGAAAAGAACTTGGGGTGGTACTCAATGAAAAACTGAATTTCAAAACTCACGTTCCATTAGTTACAAGCAAAGTAATCAAAATTACGCATACAATTATAAATCTTGCAACTAATGAATACAAAATTCCCATGAAAATTATAAAAATATACCAGGATGTCATCATAAGATCTGTCCAGGGCTGGACAGCACCTGGAGCCATCGAATGGACGTTGTGAAACAATCACAAATAGCGCCCAACGCCAGGTACTACTAAGAATGACGAGGGCTTACAGAACTACTCCGGTGGAATCACTCCAGGTAGCCACGGTGACCCTTCTCATGCACCTGCAAATCAAGAAGCTGGGAGCCAGGTATTGGTTGAAAAGGGGAAGAGAGGAAAAGGTTATGAACATATTACACTAACGAGGAAGCAGCAAAATTTAAGTCTCCAACATCTTGACCAATGCTTGACAGAGGTTCTGGAATAACACCACAAAAGGCAGAAGAGTACACAACTCGTTTCCAGACGTAGCTGAGCGTATGGAGTTGGAGATGGAGATTGAGAGCTGCCTTATGCACTTCGTAATGGGACACGGCCTCTACAAATTAAAACTAAGGGAGCTACAACTCGTAGAAGACAACCTATGCGGTGGCGACCCCGGAACACGTAGTACTACAATGCGCAGAGTCACAAGAATTACTAGAAGAACAACGAAACCTCCTGGGGGACACTCCAATCACAGAAAATCTGCAAACTCCAGAACTGGTGGTAGTTCTCCGGGAGGCAGCTGAAGAAACATCTGAATTCCATCGCAGAAGATACCTTTCCGGGGTCGCCCGCCGCCACGCGGATCGACAAAATTAACGCAAACCGTAAATAACAGTAGGGGCTAATCCCCTCGATACATGACTCCAAGAACCACAAAAATCGCGAGAACAGCGATGCCGCGAAGACCGCGAGAACAAAACAAGATAAAACAAAAAATATATGACCATATATGAACCATAATTGAAAACAATAAATAAACACTAGAAAAGTGATAAGTAAGGAATAATGTTTCGCTGGAATACAGCAAAAAGTGCCTTGTTTGTGGAATACTCAAGAGACACTCAAGAGAACAAGAGACACTCAAGAGAGAATGATTAGTGTGAATGTGTTGGAAGGAACAAGTGGGGAAACAATTATACGTAAAACTCAATTTTAAGTGGATACAGATTAAGTGAAAATAATCTTATCTCCACTTTCGGAACTCGAAAATGGAAGTGTTGGGAAAACTACTTCTGTGAATGCGTGTGACATGTGAATGAGTGATAAGTGTTGGGAAAATGAGGAAGAGAAGGAACAGCAGACATCAACAGAATAGGAAGATAACCCAAGGAGCTAAGGCAAATCAGAAGACAGGATGAGCTAAAACCCTCAACTCGAAAACCCCTCCCCTTCCCCATATCTAAGCATCGACAAACATAAGTGAACCAGGAGAAGACAGTAGAAATCCTGAGACGAGAGAAGCAACAAAAAGAAGGAGGAAGCGTAAAAACTTTGTGGGACCCAACATCCTATCCCACGCGCACCCTACCAACAACAAATGTTCTTCTCGTTTCAGGAAAAGAAGATACTGCCTCAAGTCGATGTACGTATTGTCCCGTGTTGTCCTTGTGTTGTTATATGTTATATGTAAATGTATGTGTTCTTTTATAATAAAATAGCATACACCAGATTGGGGGGGGGGCAGGAGAACATGCTGGACGCCTGGCACAAAGTCCGTCCCGAAGCCCCTTATGCCTTTTTACGGAAGGAACATAAGAGTTTCTTGGAGTGCCGGAATTCCGGCAATCCAAGAATCTCTAGGAACATGCCTGCCCCACGCCAGGAAGACCAAATCTGGTCGTGATGCACGCCCTCCAAAATACACGACTTTATCTGTGCAACGAACGGTCACAGACACGGGTGGAATGCGGGACCCCAAAACTAAAAAAAAACTATCCCTTCTAGTCCTGCTGGATGTCCTGTATACCTGCAGAATAAACTCCAGAAAGCTAATCATAATCCCGGAAATGGGCCTCTGGCGGGCAACTCCTTCCGAAGTCCTAAAAATATATACAAATGAAAAAAGAATATAAAAGGAATTGTTTTCAAAATGATAATAAATGATCAGGCACTTTTTAGGACAGTTCAAAATTCCCAACAGCAAATCGAAACAGAAAGAAGCAACTGGTAAACATAAAACAAGAAATAGTAAAAACAGAAAACGATGGAGCGCCAGAGGAAGTATCTTAAGTAGAAAATGCGGGTGGATAGAAAGAGGACAGCGAAACAGAGAGCAGCGAAGACGAGACGGATGGGGAAGAAGTGAAAAGCAGAACATCTCTTAGAGAGAAAAGGAGAAGAGCGAGATGGAGAGCTTGGATCCCAAGACTATACAACAGAAAGAGAAAACATGTTACCGACGTGAAAACTATCATCGCTAACGCGAATAAGGAAATAAAAAGCATGAGGGAGAATAAGCAGGAAGAGAAAAAGGGAGAACTGACGGAAACTAGATTTAAACCTAAATTTAGACGAACAACATTTTATCAAAATCTACATTTATACTATAACCTATCACGACTCGAAAAATCTAACATGTTTACGGCTGCCCTAAGAATACTAATTAGGTCAATGCACGAGTCAGGAAAAGTATAACCGTTTCTTCTATAGAGGAGGTAGACAAAATCAACTTGCGGGCAAATGCTATAACATCTGATACAACAGGTTTGTTGGACCTAATTAATTAAATCTTTAGTAGGAGAGAAGAATCATTTCAACCCAACAACGTCTACCGGCAGTTCATGTTGGCGTACGGCCGAATAGCATTTAATGCTATGTCCACACTAGACAACGGTAGATACGCTGCGTATGGTGCAGCTCAATTTGGATCGTTCCAGGCTAGCCTGCAATGAGTTGAGGGCATTGTGGAGAATCAAAATGTGGATGTGGCATGCATACAAGAACTTTGTACGCACAAGGGTAAATCTTGGGAATGCCAGCCGACGATCGGATCGTGTTGCCGAAGGAAGAAAGCCCGATGGTGATGACCATACTGTTCGGGAAACAGCTGGAGGTACTGGAGTACACAGAATGCAGTGATAAATGGACTCAATGTATAGAAATTACAACCCCCAAAACAAAATTCATACTAATTAACCTCGATTGTCAGTTCTCCCTTCCGACAGAGAACTTCATTCATAAATTAGAGCTAATAATAAGTAAATTCAACAACAATTCAATTCTAATCATAACAGGAACCTAAATGTTAAGGTCTCCGCTATGGCACAGCCCTGACACAGACGAGGGAGGCGAGTACTTTGAAGATTTTATAAACCAAAACAACATGCAAGTAAGCAACAGAGAGGGCATGCCACCTACATTCAGAGGCTGGGCCGGTTCGGGGACGAACATCGACGTAACCTTAGCAAGGGGTAGAATATTAAATGAAGTAACAGACTGAACGGTAGTGAAGGATGAGACGTCAAACGCACACAACGCTATCCGCTTCTAAATAGAAACAGTAACAACAATAAGAATAACAGATAAAGAGGAACACCTAGATATAATCTAAATAAGATAAATTGTGATAAATTCAAAGCAAAATTAAATCTACCACAAATTGAACACAACATTAACCTAAATAAAATAGCGACAAAATTGCTACCAAAGCTGCAATAGAAAAATCAGCGCTAAAATTAAGAATATTAGTGAAATAAACTCCTTTTAGACTAAGAGCTTAGAAAAACTGAAGCGTCAAAATCAAGCAGCAAGAAAGAGCTACCGGGCAGCAATAGATCACAACATAAGGCAACAAAGACTACAAAAATATAGGGAAATCAAGAAAAAATACGAGAAAGAAATAAGAGAACAGCAAAGGAAAACCTGGAATAGCTTTGTTGACAAACACCTATCTCTAGACCCAAGGGGCACACCGTACAGGATAGTCATGAACAAAAGTAAGACAAAAAACATTCAATACATATTAAAGAAAGATAACGGGGAATTTACGACAAACTGGACTGAAACATCAAATCTATTACTAACTAGACTATTTCCAGACGATAAAGTGGTTGAAAACAACATCAACCATGAAACAAGAAATGAAGCACTAAAATCACCAACAAATAATAATAATAAGGAAGAAGAATTACAAGTAAGTAGTACAGAAATAGTAATAGCAATCAAAGGCCTAAAAAGAGAAAAAACCCGGACCCAGACGCAATAGGAACCGAAATTTATAAAAATACAAAGGAAATCTGGACACCTTACCTAGCAAGATTGTTCCAGGAATGCATAAAGCAAAGTACATTTCCAAATCCATGGAAAGAATCAAAGTTAATAATACTATTAAAAGGGGATGGCAAAGATAAAGCTGACCCAAAGTCGTACATCTGTCTACTGAACGTAATTAGTAAAATATGAAGAAAAAAATAATCTTAAATAAAATTATTAAAAAAAGAATAAATTTAGCAGAATACAAGTTGCAATGAATTCAGAAAAGGTAAATCTACAGAAGATGCTATAAATAAACTATGTAACAAAATCGACAACCTAACATCGAAGCAATACCGGTACGCACTAAGAATATTTTTTTTACATTAAAGGCGCATTCGACAACCTATGGTGGACAGTACTAATGAAACAACTAAAAAAAGTAATATTCATCCTAATCTCTGGAAGCTAATTAAAATTATTTTAATAATAGGAAAATAGAAGCATATGATGCGGATGGCGTTGCGACTGAAATACTAACGAGGGGATGCCCGCAGGGATCTATCCTAGGACCGATGTTCTGGGACATAGCCTTTCAGCCATGCTTGGAAGACCTGAACAACAAAACGGAGATTGAGTGGTTGGATACGCCGGCGATCTGGCGGTAGTAATTAAGGGCAACAGCAAAAACAAACTACAAACTAAAGGAAACATCTTAACAACAGCTCTCACGTCGTGGTGTAATAATAATAAGCTACAAACATGCACAAAAAATAAATACGTCTTACTTAAAGGGAAATTAAATAGAGCCAGAGGATCGATAATAAAAAATAAAAATGAAACAGTAAAAAGAGAAGAAAGTTTTAAATACCTGGGTGTCACATTGGATGAAAAATTAATCTTTAGGCAACACGTAACAAACGCAAAAAATAGAACAATCGAAATTACGCAAAACTAATAAACATAGCTAACAAGGAACTAAAGATCCCAATAAAACTAATCAAAACTTACCACGATGTAATTATAAGATCACTAATCGGATATGGAGCAAGTGTTTGGTGTCATAGAATAACGACATCAGATAAAAACAAACGGTAGACAGAGCGCAAAGAGAAATACTATTAAGAATGCTGAATGCCTACAGAACGACACCAATGCCTACAGAACCACGCCTCCCACGCATCTTCAAATAAAACAACTTGCACTATGTACTGGTTTAAAAATATAACCCCAGTAAAATCAGACAGATATTAAATATCCCGGCCAACAGCAAACGAAAATTATACATGCAACAATCAGTATATGACAGCAATTTTGGTCTTCGAGCGAGAAAGCGAGAAGACTATACACCTTTTTCCCAAGCGTGTCTGAGAGGTTAGACACAAACATAGAAATAGAGGGCGGCCTACTCCACTTTCAACTAAAACAACTTAACCTGGTGGAGGATAACCTCTGCCACAGCTGTGGCGTGATCGCTACCCCGGAGCATGTCATCTTGCGATGCAGAGGAACTGAGAGCATCGCTCAAGAAGAAAGGCAGCTACTGAAAGGCAGATATATCGCTAATGTTTTGCGAATTCCAGAACAAGCGATTGTCCTCCAGGAGCTGACAAATAAAATTTCAGCATTTCACAGAGCAAAGTTTATTTTGGGTGGTGGTTGCGTGCGGTAGTGGAGGAAGAATTCAATAAATAAAACGATACACTACGATAGGCAAAGTCAGAAGCGGACCCACAAAATTATAAAATAAAAATAAACAAATAAATTACAAACAAACTAACATTACACAAAGAAAATTTAAATTAAATATAAGAAAGAACTGTAACATCCCTACCGTTCGAACAAATGTAAACGAAACGAATCAAAGCAAAACATAGTGAAATAAAACAACTATAACAAAAGCTACAAAAAACACCTAAAACAAAAAAATAAAAATAAAAAATGAACAAAATTATACTAAAGGAATAACGTGTGAGTGAAATCGAGTGAAAGTGAGTGTGCGGACTACTGGTAGCCAGTAGCTAATTTCTAGTAGAGTGACCGGTTGCTGGAATGCCAGCGATACATGAACGCTCATTAAATACATTATATGTGGTCCTATTATTCTTTACGTGTGGTGTAGGATAAACAATTATAACCTATAAACAAATAACAGTAAGAAGAAGGAATTCAGGACGAGCGTGTGACAGTTTGGTGGAAACCAGAACAGTGCCACGTACATTTCTAGGAATGAAACCTTTTTGTAAGTGTTAAGTGTGAGATTAATGTGATTGTGAAGACCGAAAACACAAACCCCATGAACTTAAGACACATAGTAGAAGAAGAAGACTAAAAATCATCTTGACTACATCACATTAATAATAATATTCCATTTTAAAATATGTTCCAGGTCACTCTGAAGTCATCAGTCTTTGTGTTGTGTTGTCCTGTTTTGTCCTTGTATCGTGTTCTGTGTTAAATGTTTCTTTTTGTATAAAATAGAGAAAATAAATAAATGTCGGAATTTTCCTCCCAATCAAATGGTAGAACGACCAGGATAACATCCTGGATGCCTGGTCCAAAAAATATCCCGCACTGAGGAACAAATCAGATTCTCGGAGTGCCGGAATTCCGGCAATCAGAAAATCTCTAGGGATAGCCTGTCCCAGATTAAGAAGAGCGAGCAACTGCTCGTGATTCTCAAAAGTGCACAACTTAATCTGAACAAAAAATGTTAAGAGACAGAGGTGGAAGGTGGGTCCCAAATGTAATGCAAAAATGTACCTCTTCTAGTAATTGATTACATCGCTGATAGATGGCAGTATGGCAAGGTGGCATCATGGGTCTGCATTGGCAAATGAGCGGAGTTTAGCAATCGGACCACCCACTGCACGCCGTCATGATGCTGTCCAATTGAGCATCGCCTATGAGCCAACGATGTCCCACTTGCAGAATCCCGCCACGTCGGAAGCCACCTTAAATTCTTACGTTGGGTCGATGTCTTTTTCCGTTCAAATGACGACTTGGCAGGCAACACCTTTCAGCTACATTCGAGCCACTGCCTTGACGGTAGCCGCCATAAATCCGTCGGCCCAGCACAATGTAGCACATTTTGCTCATGGAGTAGATTCATCGAAGTAATAATGCATTTGAGCACATTTTGTGATTGGAAGGGGATGGAGGAACTTAGATGGAATTCTACATGCAGTGGTTATATTTAGATGTTTAATTTTGTGCATAGTGCATGAAAAACGTTGTAATAATAAACCACACTTTGGTGTGAGTATCGGAATTTGAATTGTTTATGGCCTTTTAGGCAACTCTAGCTCTGAACACGGGAAGGGAGAGGATGTTGGAAAGTATTTATTGTGCAGGGTTTATTTTGGAGGTATCATTCCGGCATTTGCCTGGTGTGACTGAGAAAAACCTTCGTCAGGAAGGGTGACTACTGGGATCGTTCACAGGACCTTCCAATTGCTAACCTATCTCTCTACCAACTGAGCTATGGCCGCTTGATTTGTAGAAACCAAAGGTAAAAATAAGAAATTAGTGAAAATATCCACTTTCACATACAAGTGCATAAGTATAAAACAAAAAGGTTATACTATCACCAAATTGAAAACGACTGAAAAGTCGAGGTCGCTGATCGAAGTTAATGTTCTTTTTCTGTTTTCATTGTTGGTGATTGTCTTCGAATGAGTGGACAGATGAACAAGATGAAATAAAATGAGCCCCCCCACCAAACAAAATTCATTTGTGGGACGTTAAAACCTTAACAAATTATGAAGTGGTCTTATTGACAAAACTTAAAAACGAAATAATAACAAATAACGCAGCTTTTATAACTTCATTTTATCTTCTTGGATGGGAAATATTATGGAGTCAGTGTCAGGAACCAAACACAAGCTGCAAATGGAGACAAACTTGATTTAATAGAAGGATCTTCTCCTTTTCTTTTAATGGCACATTGGGATGATAACGTGTTAGGATTAAGTTACTCTTAAAACCACTTGACGCTAGAATATAACACTGCCAAACTGATTGAGTGAAATTGAAACAACAGACCAATATACGGAAGCACTTGGGCGCGAATATGGTTACGACGATTCACACGAATCGAATCTAGTTCAAGTGACTTGTATCTGGGAGACATTTCGTTAAGACTTGAGCAAAACCAGAAGAAGAACCAAGAGAAAGAACAACACTTGAGAAATAACGAAAATTTGACACAACGTTTATAAAAAGTAGATCATTTCCCATTTTAAGATCTTCATTTGGCTTTTATTGAGCTGTTTCTTGCACACATTTTCCGTTCTTTAATCAACTGTCTTGAAACTTTATGAGACTAGAAATGGGGCATTAACAGATAGTCTTAAGACATTCTCTGTTAC
>JAGDQP010029958.1:0-22964 GCA_022664845.1 Lepisma saccharinum | reverse complement strand
AACAATGTCTGTTCTTGAAACGTCGGCTCTATCGTCGGACTTCACCTGGCTGATATCCCGAGAACATCTATATAATATTCGCCGCCAGGAAAGCTTCAATTCTTATCTTCATAATATTCGTTTTTGCTGACTAGATATGATCCTAAATGTCAAATATTAAAATACTTCAAAATCAGTTCCTAAAATATGTTCCTCGTCATGACCTCTAGACTTCTACCATCAAGAACCGGCATCATAGTACAAGCATCAAACCAGCATCTCGCCACAAACATCCTCAACAAACAGATTTTAGATTTTCGAACAATCAGCAAAACCCACTCATCTAGGGAACAAACCTCAGAAATACCCACTTCCACAATAAAGACCACCTGTTATCTGTAGCCATCCGGGAAGTGGATCCAACGGTAACTTACGAGTGGACAGAACAAGAACTAAAAGCTCGGGTACACGTTACCACCATCAAAACCAATACAGACAATTCCAGTTACATGGTCAGAGTACTCACCAGTCACCACGAAATGATCAACGATTTACTAGCCACAGGTGCCTATATCTACATCCCACTCTTCGCCTCCATTACCTGCCCGTTGAAAGAAACAAGAGAGGAAAGAAGTTGGCGGAATTCTCAGAAGCAAAAATACTCCTCATTTCCAATATATTTTTCAAGAAGCCGCTCCAGAGCAACTGGACATGGAATGGCTGAAATGGGGATAAAAACTAAATACACTACGTTTTATCAAATAATATTGGAATTCTCAAGACATTTCTGTTCTGAAGAGTTTTAAAATTTCAAGTGATCAGAGGGTGTTGAGATATAAGATGAAACTAAATACTAGGCTTTAGACAAAGAAACTTATCAGAGGAAAACTACCAGTTTTAAATCTAGAAAATATATAGAAAACAGACAGACAATCGAGATAGAACACAACAGATTCAGCGCCTTGGAATAATTAGAAGACAATGCAGATTTCTACAGAATAAATAAAATAATGACAGAGACAGCGAATGAAACAGCAAATATCAAAAAGGTAAAAGAGAGCAAAATCTCAGAAACAGTCAACCCTTAATGAAGGAAAGGAAGGAAATGAAAGAAGAGGAAAATTACATAAGGGTTATTGAGTACATAGAAATAAATAAAACCGTAAGGAAGAAAATAAGAGAGGATGCACGTAGGGGTTACATAAAGGTTACTGAGTACATAGAACTAAATAAAACCGTAAGGAAGAAAATAAGAGAGGATGCACGTAGATACAAGGACAATCTTGTTAGAAATACAATCGAGAAAACAAAAGCCAGTAGAAAACCAAACACCAGCTCATAATGGAGAAAAGAAAGTAAATAAATGCTGTTAAGAGACCTGGCGGTACCGTAACCAAAAATAAGGAGGAAATTATAAGAATATTTATAAATTTCTGCAGATAAATCTATCATTCCGAAGAACTAGAAAAAGAACATTCAGAAGAAAATTATGTTAAATCTAAGACGTAATGAAAGAAGAAGTGAATAAAATACTTCTAGGGATGAAGAACAGAAGATTGTCAGGAGATGATCAACTCACAGCCGAGATATTTAAATGGGGTGGTAAAAAGGTGAAAGGCGAACTTGCCAAATTATTCGCATTGTGCCTGAGGAAGAGAGAAAATAGTTCAGATTAATTTGTGTAGTCATTTTCTCGGCCATCGGTTTTTCTTTCGACGTCGCAATCCGTTTCAAGGTCCGGCGTCTCTGCCCGGCAGCTTCGTTTTTGACCACTTCGTGCTTCAGGGTCCCTGTTTTACTGTACATTGTGTGTGCGGTCCTAACTTTAAGAGACCATACCTTGTGCTACACAGCACCGAATAACCGGACACATGAAGGAGGTGTACGCATAATACGTACGTAATGTATGCATCCCTAATATGAAAATAAACAAAAAAAGGAAAGTGATAATTGTCCAAGGAACAAGCTGAAGAGTGAAGAACATCACTGTAGCTAATAACAGGGCATCAGATACGCTCTGAACACCGACTTTCATATCTAGTTGTAGAATCTATTCAATATGAAACACTTCATCGTTGTTGTTTTATGTTGACTCTGGTGAAGGAAATCGAGCAATGATTTTTTTCCTTTGACATGTTCAATAGTAGTAACGCTTTATTGCAAGGAGCTGTGGAGAGATTTGGAAGTTCTTTGTCGCCGTGCCTCTGTATTTCTACACTCTGAGAAACATAAAGTATACATCTAGATGCATATTAACTTATGTGGTTACAAATTATTACGTTGTAGCACAAAAGTTGTAACATAAATTATTATATGTATATTTAAGATTCCTACAATAATAATATCATACGCTCGAATAATGAAGTATTGTATACCAGGCAATTTGTACTTGGATCTTTCAAATACTTTTAAAATACTTCTGTGTAAACTCAGTATTACATATTTCAATTTTTATTTTAAAATTCCAGATGAACTGAATCCTGTAAACTCACAACAGAAGAAAGGTATGGGACTAAATTGCCAATGTCCCTTGTCTTGTATTTCAACATCATTTACCTTCGTTCATGGGTAAGTATGAGAAGTAAGGAAAATATTTTTTTACATAATAATTTGCAAGTGTTCACTGAAATAGAATACGCTGAAATCAAAACTGAACATGTTTTACAAAAATCAATTAAATAAAAATTGTCCAAAGCATACATACAAGTTATAAATTTCACAACTAATTATTTATTTCCAGAAGATATTCATGATTGATTTTTTGAAACGTATCTTGTTAGCATGAAGCATTGACTATCCATTAGTCAAGTTAAGTTTTAGTTTAAAACACTTGTGACACAAACTTGGAATACTTTGTACATGGACACACATGGGTCCAAGGTTTCTCTGTCACAATATTACACTTTTGTGTCACACTTATTTTCGGTTATATTTAAAAGATTGATTCAAAAGATTATTTTCGCAAATGTCAGTTGTATAACTTGACTGCTGGCCTCTCCATTCACTTTCTCAACTGTTACGAGTACGCAAATAACACCTTACACCTTGTTGATAAGGGTCTGTTCGTGCTATGGGTGTTGTATGATGTGCATGTCAACAGTCAACACCGGCTGGCAGAATACATCACACTCAAACTTAAATTTGAGAAAAGAAATAACTTAATAATTAATTCATAAGATGATTCAACGTATTCATATTCGATATAGGCCCCTATGGGTATATGTAACTTAGACACTACTAATAACCACTACTCTCTACCTTAATTTTTTTTTTTTTTTTGCTGTCGGCATGTCTTTGACAAACGCTTCCAAGCTTTTCAATGTTGCGATAAGTTCTTGTGAACATATGTGCCTTGAATGTTTTTTCCTTGCTTCGTTTAATCACTTACATACGTGCTCTGGACCATTGAGTTCGAAGGGTTTTCAGATGGGAAAATAATTCAAGAAAAAGTTTGGAACATTTGATCTATATGTCTTTCGACTGCACTGCTTTTGATTGTATTGTGATTGCGTGAGAGGATGTGTAAATCAGGTACATGAAACTGTATTAAATTAAAAACCGAAATACTATTTTCATTGTGCGTATTTTACTAGTTTCACTTTATATTTTTAATTATGTGTTAGTTATGAATTGTAATTACAGTAATTTCAATAATTCGCATCAATTATCTGAGATGGTGCCACTCAGTTTGAGCAAGAGTGCCAAGCAATAAATCATCATCAATATTAATTAGACTCAAAGTTGTCTGCTCACAACACCCTTCCAGCCTCGTAAGTCAGAATACATATATAATTGATTCTACACTTATTCTAGTTCAGTTTGACTTGAGAAGATATATAGACAATTCTATCAAAGCAAAAGTCATGAATTTGGTGTAACCACAGGCGAGCTGCATGAGAATTTTTATCATCACGTAGTTTCATTTTGGATTCTACAATTAAACTTCACCCTTCTTGTTCGACAACGTGTACGTTCACAAAATATTTGGTTCAAATCGTGGGAAAAGTCTTTTGAAGGAATAAATATAACACAAAGACATTATAGATCGATGTATGGAAAAAATATATACAAAGAACCGATGAGAGAGAAACAAACAAATCAGGGAAACAGGGCAGGAAGTAGTGAGGGAAAACGCGAGCTGTCCTACAATAAGCATAAAAAAACTCCAAATGTTTGATCTGAGGAGGGCAAAAAGTCACACACAGCAAGGAAGAAATTACAACATACTCCACACATGGCAATGGAGTCTCTACCTGGTCTCGAATATTCTATGTAAAGCAGCGTCTTCATTGGGTTCAAGCACTAAAACACTAGACTTCTAACGAATGCAAGATTATATGTTTCACTACATCGTATCAATTTTGACGATGATCAGCGTTGAATTTGATAGATGTTCAAGTTGGAATGTGAAAACTTGAACATCTGTCTTCGGACCTAGAAACCATTATATAATAAAGTGAATAATGCAGCACGACAAACACTAACCATTCTTCAAAAGGAACTACTCCTACAGGTCGCAGCCTCATTTGTTGTTTACCCATTCACCTTATGCATGATGGAGCTCCCTTCCACCAAGTTTACGGTGTAAAAATTATTACTTACGTAGAAAAGCATACGTGACATATAATAAAATAAGCATGGTAGCCAATAGATGTAAATATTATTAAATTAAAAATATTCTTATGCAATTTTGTACCAAAAATACCATTTAAGGATAATGAATTCTGAGTCTAATAATTTAAACACGTCTGTAGTTAGAGTATTAATTAATTCGCTAGGTACTACAAACACTTTTCTTACCAGTAGCACTTTCATATAGCGTGACATATATATTGTAAAACCTTACCATTTACCATTTCCATGTCCGATGTGAAAAGTTTCAAGTATATTATTCTTAATCTACAAACAAATGTCTGAACTAATTGAAATGCGACTTATGTACCTGAGCACATGAGATGTCAATATACACAAATATGAAAACACTTACCAAGTGATCAATATGTAAAGAACAAACAACGCTCTACCATTTGATACGGATATAAAGGGTGTTGAAAACCCAACAAGTCAAAATCAACACTAGAAGTACGCATTGGAATACCTGTACATGGAGCGACAACATAGGGGATCACACCAGTGACTTCTATCGAGCAACCAATTTTCATAGCACAAGTATTCGCTTTTACATCTTTGCTACTGCAAAATAGTCATCTATTCCTAACAAGACATTTCATTTTCAGCAAATACAACATGCAGCACAAAAATTTCTTAAGTTAATTTTAACTTTAAACTCTCAGGACGATATGTACACTAAATACGATAGTACAGGACGATAGAACAGTAAATTATATTGAGGTTTAATGTGTTACATAACAATCTACAGACTGGATTAATCACTGGATTAATCACTTTTCTATTTCTGAACATTGGAATAATAACAAAACATAAACAAATATTAAAATAGCTATATTTAACGAGCAAACACCTCGAACATCCAGATATATCTGTAAAATCCCACGCTACACGATCCTGCGACAAGATAATTCATAACCAGCATTACGGAGAAAAGGTAATGTGGCCGATGGATTTTCTCCCATCATTCAACCCCCTACGATAATTCTAAATTCCACAAATTCCAAATTCCTCCCATCAAAGATCTGTATATTACCTAATTCAAAAGAACAAATATATCCCAATTTCACTCAGACTCCTATCGAACATTCAGCTTTGAGACATACAGATATCTAAGCCGTAGGCTTTGGCTGACAACCACAAGCTGTCAATCAGTGATATACTCGGTTCGATTGTCAGTATTGACTAAGAGCAACAATAAAAGCTAGTCTCCGTGAAACAATCACGACTACCAACTTGTGTTTCGCAAAGGAGAAGAAGGTTGTATGAGCTATACTTCACATCCTCTCACTTCATCAGTTTTCAAATTGTCAAGATAAATATGATTTCGTTAAATGCTTTCTAGTTTTCTTTTATGGAAATGAGAAGTGTAAACGATCGTCGCTGGAACTCTTAAGTTAATTAAAAATGTATTTGTCAAAAGTTGTCTCCTTAGATAGTTACTTTATTCGAGCTGAGGGAGAATGTGACAGTGATTCTAAAAATTACAGCTTTTATGTTTTTGTTTATACTGAATTATTGAATGTTACTAAAGCCATATCCGTTATCCTTCTCATCCCAAGATCCTCTCGTTCACCTTCAAGCCAAGTCTAACGAATTTCTAAGGGCCCTACCATCTAAGCCTACAATTGAAGTACCCTGACATTGAGAAGCTTTAGATAAATTTATTACAATCTTCAAGTACTCAAATTAACACAGTATCAGCCCCCAAAGGCAAAAGTCTGTTACAAGCTATCAGACGCCAGATCTTCTCTACCAACCTTCTCACATTCTCCACGAACTTACAACTCTTTCTATGATACTGGCAATAGTTCATAGTACACTTTTCTTTAAAAAAATCCTAAATATTTTGGCATTTTGGCATTCAGTGCCTCGATTGGTAAATTAAGCAATAAGCCTGACAGAATCCAACTAAATCTTGGAAGCGATTAATAATACTCACAGGTTAATAGTCGTGCCTCCTACTCTCTCTTACAAAAAACAACTATTGTACAATGACTAAGAAAATGTGACCCCTTCGCACATTACTTAGAGCAAATTTTAACTCCACTCCCGCCTGAAAGATCTCGCCAACACCCTGAATTAGACAGGCTCTATCTTACATACCCTCACATTCAACCCGATAGGGACAAAACACTCTCCCAACACAAGCCCTCACCGCACTGATAAACATCGTTAGTGTAACCTCCTTCACTAATTACGTATATGCATAGCGCGGTCCTTGGCATAAACGCATTTCCATACATGCATCTCAAAACTGCACCCTTTTCAGTTCTAGCTGTCGTTTATAAATTTATTCTCCGTACCATTTGACTGCAGAACCTCTGAAATCTTAAATACTAACAAATATCCACACATAGGTTTTAACTGCAATCAAAATTACCTCATCTCTACACTGAGCAAAATCCTAGAATGTTGCATATTCCGTCCCTTATATAATCACCTCACTGACCATAACCTATTCACACTTTACCAAGTCGGATTCAGACCTAAGCAGGTGACCAACTTTTCCAGCTGACAACTTTAATCACTATCCATTTAAAAATAACCATAGTGTATCTTGTTATTCGATTTGTGAAAGCTTTCTATGAGGTCTGACATAAAGAACACATTTACACAGCCTTACCCCCTTTTCACTTCCTCTGGCGTACCTCACCAGTCGCCTAGCCAATACGGCTAAAAGGTTCACTCTTTCATATCCAATATGCCTTTAGTTAGACGTCCCACAGGGTTCTTCACTATCCCAATTCTCTATATTCTCTTAGCTGTAGATTTTCCTTCCCTCCCCTCTAACATACACCTTCTCCATCGTTTTCAACACACGGCTTCACTACACTCACCAAAACAATCCAATACACAATTGTATCGGGTTGTTCCAAAGGGTCAATAATGAAGACCGTAATTTCAGTGTAATCAAATCGTGTATATAAAATAATCGGATAGAGGTTCATCACTAGTATAAAACGTTTATTACAGAAAATAAAAAAATCATATTCATCAGAGTTGTACGAGGTTAAAGGATTAAATGGAACGTTAACTGTGCTACCTAATAGTTTAATACCCTCCAGCCTACTGTAGGAACGTTAGAAAATTAAATAAAGAAGTAATTTAAAAATTACAGAACAATTTCAATCTGTTCTGTAACATACTATATCCGTAAAATACTGTACAGCTTGAGAACAATATATTATTTAAGACACGATGTTTGGAAAAGATCCTTTTGTTAACTCGCATATACAGGCGCAGAAACATTCCTACTAAAGCCTAGTATGGCCACATGTACAAAGAATTTGTGGACAGGAGTGATTTGCGAAACTTTTGTGTATCACAATCCATTAACTCGATACGGATTGATGCACAATGCAGTTTAGATAAAGATATAAAAGATGTTAGTAGAAGTTGCCAAACTTTCTCAGGATTTTAGGATTAATGGATTTTTTATTGTGTTTACAGCGGAAGGGGTAGATCCTACAGTCATAGAATTTCACTAGGCAGGCCATGTAACTCAAATTTAGGATATTTAAGTCTTTTATGGTTATTTTAAGAAAGAGTATATGAATTTTATAGCGTTTATCAATTCATATTTTCCAGAACATAAAAATTGGTTTGAAGAAGAATGTCTTAAGCTACATGATGAACAAAAACGAGCAATGCAGCAATGGCTAAGTAATAAAAGCTAAGCAAATACCAACCACTACAGTAACGTGAAACGAAACGCCACACGCGAGTTCAGAAACAAAAAAGCGAGAATACATGACGCAGTAGATTCAGGAGATAGAAAAAACGGCAAGACATATGACATACGCGATGTATACTAAGGGATAAACTCGTTAAGAAAAAATTACCGGCCGAGGTTAGGAATGATTAGAAATGAACGTGGAGATCTTCTGGCGGATCCGACTAAAATTGTGGATGTGTGGAAAAGTTATTTCGACAAACTTCTGAATGTACAAAAAGGGGACCAAACAAAGGCATTTGAAATTCATACCGCAGAACCTTAGATACCAAAACCTAGGCCGGCCGGGTGGCCGCGCGAAGGTCCCGGGTTCGAGTCCCGCCAGGAGCATTGGTGTGGATTTTAACAGCTAACGGTGATTCGTGACGGGCCGGAGTCCAAAGTGACTAGACTGTCCCATATAAAAATAAAGCTTTTTACCAGAACCTAGCGAGATCAAGATCGAAATGTTGGTAAAGAAACTGAAAAATTTCTAATCACCATGAATAGATAATATTCCAGCCAAATTAATTAAAGCGGGAGGAACGACACTAATCAAGGAACTACATAATTTGATAAGTGCTATATAGAGAAAAGATGGAGTGCTATATATTCCCAAAGAAATGGAAAAACCTAAATAACAGTTCCGATTTACAAAAAACGGCGATAAATCGGACTGTAATAATTACCGCGGAATCTCGTTACTTCCAACCTGTTACAAAGTATTAAATAATATTCTGTTAACACGCCTAATTGTATACGTAGCTGAAATAATTAGGATCACCAATGTGGCTTTAAAAGAAATAGATCCACATTAGGCCAGATTTTCGCCTTGAGACAAATATTGGAGAAGAAATGGAAATACAATGAGACGGTTCACCAGCTATTCTGTGATCTTAAGAAAGCATATAATTCTATCGATGGGGAAAAGTTATACAGTATCCTGGTAAAATTTCGAATTCCGAAAAAACTGGTTCAACTAGTCAGTTGTGTCTCAGAGGCCCCATAAGCAGAGTACGGATAGGCATAATATGTCAGAAAGTTTCAAGATCCGCAACGGTTTGAAACAAGGCGATGCCTTATCATCAATACTGTTTAACTTTGCGTTAGAATATTCGATTTTAAAAATTAAAAGGGACTATCATTGAATGGTTTGAATCAACTATTCGTGGATGATGTAGATTTAATAAGGGACGATATAGATGCACTACAAGGCAATACAGATGTCTCTGTAGAAGCGTGCGATGAGATAGGTCTACAGGTAAACATAGATAAAACAAAATACATGATTAACCGAATGAAGGATATAAAAAACATAATAATTAGGGGTGTGGTCATAGAAAAAGTTTTGGATAATAGCTAGTAAGAGTATTAATAGTATGTTTAATATTATGTTAGTTGTTTCGTTATACCATTGAAGATTATGAGTTAATTGTTTTGCTAATCCATACGTTGTGCATTAAACAATGTTAGGAATTTTCCCATTCTGAACCTGGGGATACCTAAAAGGTATGTGTGTAACTTTATTGCCATTATAATGTAAATAAGTTATTATTTTTATACCGCCGATGACTATTCTATCCCAAATATTATATATTTTATTAAATTAATGCATCAGCCGACTTGGTAAAATAGGAAGTCTTATTTTCCAATCTTTGAAGTAGCACCAGCCTAGGGTTACTGTCCGAAAATAGGAGCATCCGAGAACACTAAATTTCCCAGCAAAAGGCAGCGAAATGTTACAGTTATATTGCATACAATCACAAGAAAAAACAGGGGAAAATTGACTGTTAGGAAAGATGAGATTTTCTCGTTTTCTGCTATTGAAAAGACACAACCTCAGCTGTGGAATTTAAATTTCACAACATACTTTATCTAATGCAGAGGAATTTTTGGCCTCTTCTAGGTTTGAAAATCAGGCTAGAAATGTTGATCCTAATAATGATTGTTAATCGTAAAGTTGATTAATATATGGTTGGGCGAGGGTAAGTTTGCTCAGCTTTAGGTTGCATATTCTTCTAAATTGTACATACGCAGTTTTTATTTATTGAATTTATTAGTTATTGAATTCATTTAAGATAAGTTTCATACGCCTAACATTATGTATTTAAATACTGGATTAAAATTCATATTAAATAAACCTTTTAGGTTTTCATCATCAGATTTAGCGCCATTCCGAGAATATGGAAGAACAGAACTAACCGTTTTCGTCGCAAAGACAAGAACACGCATGCGAGTCGTAAGAGGAATGATAGATATTGTGGGTGAGTTTGTTACGATTCTTACTTATATATGGTACTTGTTAACTGTTCATTACAGAGGAAGTTCTGCGTAAAGTGGACCGATGTTCCCTTACCTTCAGAGTACTAGATATGTAATATTTCTAGGTATATAATATCTTCTATTATTCGTATTTCTATATAATATCTTTTTCGAGGAATTTCAAAACTCATTTTGATTTCAAGATTGAAACTTTATGATTATACGTCTCCGAGTAGACTATCCGTACAGTATCAATCGGCAAAATAACGTTTACATTCCCTAGGTCAATTAGTAGACAGAAATGTGGTATCACAAATTGACGACGCAGATTCCATGTAATAACCGTGATTCTATTATAACCTTCCTCGGCAACGTCTTTCAGGTTTTAGTTTTGTGTTTGATCGTGGTCACTCCTATTTGCAAGGAAGTATGGGAAATTTGTTGGCCTAACATTCGAGGACAAGAAACATTCATTATATCTCTAGTCGTAGTGCTGAAATTGATTAGATTTAATAACGTTCAGCTAACAACAGTACAGAAAAGCGTAATAAACGCTTAGGTCTGACATGAGAAAGTTGTAAATATATATTACAAGGACGAGCAAGATATACGATGAAACAAAATTAATTCGCACGAAGTACAATGATATTGAGAGGGTATGTGGAAATGTTAATCCTAAAATCGATAGAGATTATTATACTTATATTCAAACAAGCTGTTCGTTGTTTAATTGTTGTTCCTATAAAGCTAAAAATATGGAACAGAAGCCGAAATCCAATTCTAACACACATAGGCACATACATACATTCATACAAATAATTTTGCGTTAAATCGATAACATTTTAAAGATTTCCAGATTTCCAAAGTCCATCCGTACTGATTTTAATGACCAAGAACTTCCAAAACAACTCCTTAGAAGCTATGTAAAAAAACTATAACCAATATCAAAGACTATACGTCCTTCAAAGTTCCTATTCTACCCTGTTCATCCGGATCTTCCTTGTCTTAGCTTTCTCGACTTTCCGCTTTTATTCTTCCATTTATCAAGGCAAGTTGAATATTTAACAATGATTCAATATTTGTCAATTAAATACATACACCATTCTGTCTGGATGAAGTATTGTTTAAAAATATTGTAACAACACTACACGAGCTAGGATTCAACATGTTATTTTATAGGATGAGGATAATTTATTGATGTTACGTTATATTAGTAGAATGTAACTCTTCTAATGAGAGAAAGTTTCAGATGCTAAAATTGTTTTCGTAAAAAAAGCTGATGTAAATGTGTTAAAGCGACCAACACATGTAGAAAATAATAATACTAATTATGCGACCAAATCTAGAGGTAGAAGCAAAGGCATTAGAGGATCTACAGATGAACAATACTGGTTCTCCATAATATAAGGGCTAAAGATTTGATACGTTGAAAAACGCTGAAAACGAGTATGTTTGAACAATCGATTGTGTTACGCACATGCATGATTCTTATGGATTTACGGCACATTTCGATGTCAGAGGCTGTTCGCGGGCAGCGCTGCCGTATTGTGTTAACAATAATGGAAGAAATAAGAATTGTCCGTTGAAACCGAAGTACTGTTTGTTCGCTTGGAATGTCAAAGAATACATTCCAGGTAAGACGTCGAATGTCTCAAATGGAACATCCTGGAACCAAAAGTGCAAGAAATCATTCACATGAGGAAGTTTTTCGATCAAGTGGAAGTGTAAGCGATCCTAACAAGCAAGGTAACTCAAACAATATTCGTACAGAACAGTATCAGAGGCTTATGGAAGGGCAACTAGCGATCTCCTCTAGCAAATCAGCCAAAATGTCTGCCATCTGGCAAGCTGTGTATTAAGCGATCCAGGGTTAAAAACATAACACTAATCTCCACCCTTATCGACCGAGGCTAATTCACTAGCCTATCTGCTGCATTATGCTATACAGGTTAGGGCATGGCTGGATTAGTGCTTTCCAAGCATATGAATTGAAGTTCAGGGCTAAATTGAATGGACCAACTCCTCCCCAGAAATTACGTTATATTCCTTGTTCATCATGGTATGTTTAATGAATCAAGTGTATAAGCATCCCATTTGAAACATGGGCCAGGTTCACTTAATTATGCTTGAGTAGTTAGGTTCAATCCTGGTGGTATTCAGTCGCTTTTCCATTGACAATTTTGCTTCCATCACTTTTGTGCCATTGTACGGAAGTATCGCAAGTAGGCATTTCCCGAACTGACCTTGCTCACAAAACATATATCCTTCATGTGTGTAAAGATCAATAGATTATAATCAGCTACTCATTTTGGACGTATTGAACACTTTCTCCTTATTACGTAACCACCCCGTAACCAGTCCTTATTATAAGTAGAACCAAGTCATTTTTCTAAGTGATCCTTGGTAGCTTTTCTTAGTTGTCCGCATCCGAATTTGATATGTAATCTAGATATAAGTAATCTAAGTATATATGATTTTCCGTATTACTTAAATACGGACGAAGATTCACCTGCTAACTGCACATTTATCCAGATTTCGGATCGCTAATCATTAACCGAATATTTCTTTGAGTAGTCTTGCAATTGACATACTGTAAGAGTTCAAATTGTAAGGAAGTATTTTATTGCCCAGACGATATCTTTTATTGCTTCTTCACGAAATCCAAGCTATCATTAGTAGTACAAATCAACGTAATATCTCATCTTTAATGAATGGTGATACAAATTCTGCAAATGTTAGAACGTCTAACATTCGCAGAAAACTAGTTCTTCTGTTTGTTTAGTGTATGGGTATGAACGACATATTTAAGTTGTGGTAAGTAAACAGCAAACTGGAAACATATTACGTGAACACAAGCACAGTAATAGTTTTTTTTCACAGTGTCCATCTTAAATATTCTTTTTACGAATTCTGACAGTAATACTAATAATGGTTACGTTGTTATGGACAAGACATAACTCACCAATTCCTAATAACATTTCAATTAATCGGCAATCGATCATAAAAGTTGTAATTGTCATTGATATATTGACATCTTAACTATGTTTATATAATCATTACACATCATTCCTTAACGCTACGTTTATTTTTCATAAAGTAATTAAAGATGATTCTTCAGATTGTCAAACTTCTATTTTTCTAACTATGAAGTAATATAATTGAAACGTTTGAAGTATTATTGTACTACTGATAGGTATATTTAAATATTGTTCGATAATATTGTCTGCATTCTTAGTTTCTGTAGGTGGAATTTTTGGGCTATTTCTTGGAGCAAGTTTGATGAGTATAGTTGAAGTGCTCTACTACATTCTTCTACGACCATGTTTCCGGTTCTATACCCTAAAGAGCAAGGGGAATGAACTGCCTTACCAGAGAAGCCGACACGACAGAGCACAGTTTCAACGAATACGTTAACAGTTTGTAAAACAGTCATTGTAATGATGAATTCTTAAAAAGCAAGAAAGGAACAGTTTAATGTTTGTAAGAAAACATAAATTTAGGACTAGATTTCAAATAATATGTTTATTGTTATAAAAACAATAATTTAGTTCTCAATTTCCAGGGTCTTTAGTATATTTGAAGATACATACCATTAAGGAGTGTAATAGTGTACAATCTTGTTTTTTCTAAGTAAAACTTAGGATAAGATAATAATCTTGAAGGGCAAGATATTCTCTTTATTTGTTACGGAATTCGAATAAGGTTGGTCAACTTCATTCCTAAGTTCATGTAGAACTTACAATCCGTGTCGAAAATAATGGCCAAATATTTACTTATGTGTAAAAAACAGTATCAAAGAAACGTTTGAAACTCAATCTATGTTCAAATACTCACAATAGAAACTTTTGACAGTCTAAAAATTAACTATTTTTTACAACGAATTAAGAGCGCTTTGACAAATCTTGGTAACTCCATTTTAAGTATTCAAGTTTTAACATATTCTAATATTTTAGGTTCAGGAAAATCGGTTTCCACTCACCTATTGCATTAATCTTACGTTTCAATATATATTGGTACTGCTTTTGTGAATACCTAGTTTTGTAAAAGCAACTTAATTTTAATAAATAATTCGTCTTGTCCTTCAAATTGTCATGTAGTGAAAACGACTACAAACCATGTATTGTTTACAGGATTTATTAGTTTCTGTATTTTAAAATCAAATGAGAATAATCAACTACTCAAATGTTGCACTTTAACAAAGATTAAAAAGAGTAACGGCCTCCAAAATGCTCGTACGTACTTCCATCTACGTTGATATAGAAAGCGTATATTCAAGAAGCTGTATTTTGAAGTAAGTGTGTGCTCAATAAATAGTATTTTGTTCTCAGTGGATAACATGATTACAAAATAACGCACTTATAACGAAAACACTTTGTAATCCAGATGTATTACATAAAAGAATGACTGTATCTGTAAGAGTACGAAAGAATTTTGTATTGAAAGTATTTTGTTTATGTAAGTTAAAATAAATTTCCTTGAATATAATTTCTCCTATTGAAAATTTTGATGTTATAATACATAATGTTTAATGCACTTTAAAACTTATTTTAAATTTGATTATTGATGATGTAGATGAAAGATGAATTATACAATAATTTTCAGATTACATTCTAAGTGGTACTGGTGCACAAACAGGAAGTATAACTACGATTCACAAATGCATCCGCTTGTGTGAAATTGTTAGAGTTTCTAAATGAAAGTGTAGAGCATTCTTATCTTGAACATTTATTAGAAAATTTCCTTGTAATTGTTTGTCATAACGTATATTTTAATTTCAATTTCGTAACTTCAAATACAAAATATAGCAATTTATAGAAAGAAAATACGCGTATATCATCGGTAGTTTGTAAATTGACAACACAAAATATAACGACCTTGTGATAAAAATGTCCAGCAGTTCCTTTTTGTTTTATTTGAGCAAGTCACAAAAGAATCACATGGAAGTTTGTAACTAAAGGGTAAAGAACTTGTGGTACGTTTTAGATAAAATACCTAATGTGCTATGAACAATATATGTAAAGCAAATAATTATTGATCCTAAGAACACTGTTGTGTTTAATACGGTGCCAATCGACTATCGCGTTCATCCGCCTATGTATTCCTTTCTCTGTCACTAATCAAGCCCGTTTTTAGAATGAACATCTACCTCTCAAAGATCCTTTCTAATATTATAACACCAATGACGTCTCGGTCTCCCCAACTGCCTCCTTCCCGCAAGTTACTATGAACGATGGAGTATAATCTTCGTTTTCTCTCATCCAAGGTACACAGTCTATTTATCTTAGCTTTTGTGATTTCATTATTCTCAAAATATGGGGATTCATAGAGGGTGCGGAGTACTTCATTATGGAGTCTCCTTTATTCTCCGCTCATCTCGTCGATTCGTATATCTTTCTCTAAACCGTATTTACAAACACAAACAATTTATATTCAACTTTCAGTGTTGTATTCCAACTTTCGAAACTGCAATCTATTACCGCAGAATGATCCTTATGTATATTTTCAATTTCAACTTCCTTAATATTAATCGTAACGTTAAGTTTCTGACTGAAATGAAACATAAGGTCCCTGTTGTTGAACAAACTTCTATTTTCTTCTTAGCTTCCTTTTTAATTGTTTCATATCGGCATCGGAGCTGCAAACCCCCTATGTGACATTTTCTTAACTCTTTCATGTAAGAGTATTGTATTTCTGTACACTGTGCATATGTTAGAAAATGACCATGTGGAAATAACATGTACTTTTTTAGATGTAACAACTTTTCAATACCTAAAATGTTTTCTAGACTGTAATCCAGAAACCAGTTTTTTATCCTTCCTGAAAAATTCATGCAGTTCCGACGAAGATTTACGACTATGTATTTCATTTTATTAACTTTTTCTATTATCATATTATGACTACTATGTCTATATTTCCTTCATCCTCTGTTTCAACTTGTTATCAAGTACTTATTTCTTAACCTTCAGCTGTAGGTACACCTATCTCATCACAAGCTTCTACTAAGGCATAGATATTACTTTGTCTAAGTCGGTCTATATTAAACATACTTCATCCGAATATACAAAAAAGCTGTCCAGGCTGTTCAATTTTTGATTCGTTTCATCCTTTTTATTTTTAGAATCGCATATTTTAATTCAATGTAAACATTAGTGGTGACATAGCATCATCATCTTGAGTCTCAAAAATATTCCACATACTATTTCTACGTATACTGTTTATGGGATCGTACCACAATACTGTCTAGTTATACATCTCATATTACTTCTGAAAATTCAAGAATAACTTATGAACAGTCCCGCTGTATTCAACATTTTTCCTACAATTAGTCTCAAGACAAAAATCTTGCGCGTTGTAGATGTATTTCTTCTATATCGACAATGGTGATCTGAAATTATTTCATCTAAATATACATTTTTCCGTGTTAGTACGATTTTACTTAACACTTTTCAAGGTGTTGGGAGCAACAACATTGCGCAGTAATTATTACAGTCGTGTTTATCGCCTTTTAGAAACTAAAACTATCGTTGTTGTTTTCTATTAATTTTGAAGCTCCTTCTTTCTTCATGCAACACTTTTTAATTAATGCAATTTCTTGGTTGGTGCCACTCTTTCCGCAATCATTCATTCGGCTAGGATATTGCCAATTCGATCTCGGTTAGCTCGGGGGTGCACGGTTTTCCCGTGTGGATTTCAAATTCCTCTCTTATCTCATCTGTCGGTACATTAAGAAACTTATCAAAATGGATTTTCCAAACCTGAAGAATATTAGTCAGATCTACCATATGATTTCCAAGTCCATTTCTAATCTTCCTTAACTTTGGATGATAAACTTTTCCTAACGACTTTACCCCTTTGTACTGATCTCTTATAATATTTGTCTCGTTGTTTTCCTATATTTTCTGAAGTTTGTACGTCAGATATTTTCACTTTCTTTAGATCCGCGTACTCCGTTAGGTTTCGTGTTACTGTGGTTTTATTGCATCTGCTTCAGTGTTATTTCTCAGCCCTTGGTGATTTACTTATTTTCGTTTATCATCATGCTATTCTAATTCAAACCGAAACTTGCTTCGCTGTCATTTCTTCTCACCTAAAGTTATTTTGCTGTGCTTTTCACTGTGAAACAAATTGCAGCCTCCGGAACATTCTTTATTTCAATTTTATTATTTTTTATTGTAGCAAATCGGCTAAGATTAATTACGTTTTTGAAATTTTCAGTTTGTAATCTGCTTTTACTCTCGGATTGTCTCATTGTTTTACTTGGAATTTCAATTTTTTTATGCTTCGTTTAATGTGTTTTTGTCCTGAAATTATATTTATGTGTATTTGGGGTTATCGTTTTCAAGGTACGTGCTCTTTACTATTAGAGTTCTCAAATTCGCATTTCCCCATTACTATTCCTTAATTCCAGAAGTCTCGACTTCTATACACTATTTCTAACTCTTCCTTCTCTACCTTCCTATGCGTTGAAATCCCGAAACACAATCTTCGTATTATTCTACGATAATCTGTCAAACAACCTGTCATATATCTGTCAAATATATGACAAAATATGCCCTATATTTGTCGTTAACATGAGCTTCCTCATCAGGGCATAGACATTTATTTAAATCGCGTTCCACCATCAAATATGTATTCTAACGTAGATTTTGTTTACGATCCCTGCATTCTGCACCCTTGGAAGGGTACTGTAGGTAATGAGAAATACTGTTCTAAAATGGCGTGATTGAGTTTTCCCATATTATAAAGTACATTTTATTTGTCGAATTCCATCTTTTCCCTCCTGACATACATCTTGTATAGCTAGTATGTTTATTGCGTTCATTTTATTCTCTAGTACAACCGTCTGAAGAGCGCATGTTTTAAGTAATGTCTCAATTCCACATTCCTATTCTAAGATCTTTCACAGCTTTGTTCTTTGAGCCCCAGACGAAGTCCTCGCCCCTTGATTCGAATGTGGGACTAAATTTTCTCCGAACTAGTTACCCTAGAAATAGAACTATGTATTTCAATTTCTTGACGTGATTTAAGGGTGTAAATTTGTTAGATCTACGATCTTGCAGATCTACGACTTTCAAGATGTCGTGTATGCTGTATCTGTGAGGCTTGTCCATGTCATTTATTTCCAGATTCAATGTGGTAATGGTGAAGCTGTCTTCATTTGCCATGGTATTTTTATTCGGTGTTATCTTCTCTTATCTTTTTGTAGAGCCACCTACTACCTGCAAAGCAGCAATACAAATTTTAGTACGATCCGGAATATTTCCGGCACCTACGATATCTGGTTGGAATTACCCTATCCGCCATCTGGAGAGGCGACGATAAAAATCATTACAGAAAACATAAATTTTAGTATTGTATATTCATAGCACATGTTCCCTCCTGCTACTTTAAAAGCAAACAGGATTACAGAATCAACGTTAAATACAAAATTTAGTCATGTTATTAAGCTTAGTAACCAAATATTTCTTGTTATTTTACTCTTCGTACCTTGCACGTAAACGAGTTAAAAGTCCTCGAGAGAAAGCATTGATCTAAGACGAATAATGACCGAAACAGGTTCAAGTTAAGTACTTACAACTTTCTAATTTGTTCACATTAACATTCAATTGAAAACCATTGTCACTGCTTGCTAATTTACCCGTGAAAGCACACTGGAAATCATCTTACATTACCGGAAATACTGAGGCAACCGGTGGATGGTGATTTGTGAATTTGTATATAAGTGTATGTCTTTATGATGTGTGTGATTTCTGTGTAAATAAAAAGAGTGAATTTCTTACTGGAAAGTTCTGAAATTAAAAACCGTGGCCAAGTGAATTGTTCACTCTACATATCTCCAGGTGTCCTTCGGAAATATTTTCGTTACCGCATATGATGGTTAGAGATTATTTCAACTTAACGAAACAAGATGTGGTAACTAGAAATTATATAAGTTAATATATTTACAAAAAATGATGAATTATTAGTAAAGTCTAAATTAATAAATTGTTCTAGAGAGGAACGTGGATGTTAAGTTCATTCGTACAAGGATGAATATAAAGAAACACATATAAATTATACTTTCGATAAAAATGGTTTATTTGCACTAGGAAATGCTCAGAACGTTGTACTCTATTGTGTTGTTGTTTAATATGTTATGATCTGCTTGCCAGAAATCACGACACAATGTTCTCGTTATGCTTAAATTCAATATTTATCGCAGCGTTGAAGTACACAAATAATTTCTGTTCTGTGAATTTAAAATAAATCGTAGTAATGTATCCGTTCTCCAGAAAGCAATGTCAACATTATGCTTCAAATATTGTGAGATGATTTTCCACTGTGATTAAATTATTTGATTTGATCGAATGAAGATAAATTTGCTTCACGGTGACTCAAATGCTGATAAAAGCAAATTGTAAGAGAAAGGTCAAAACGTTACCTTTATTTTGCTTTAAGAGCAACTAATGATTTTGGATATATTTTTCTCTGAATTATAGCTATGTTCTTCATAATGTGATTTCAATAATATTATTCAGGATATTGAACATCTTTATGTTAAGATATTCTTCAAATTCTACTAGTTTTTTAAAGATACATTTATTATATTTGCGTCATGGTAATATTTGCGCAGTGTTAGGTACACATCACGCACTGCGGTGAAATTAGAAATAATAGTTTTATTCAAGAGTGAAAGTAAAGTTTTATTCAAAAGGAAATTTGGTCCGCTTTGATCGGGCTTCTACTGTCATGAACAAATATGTTGCTTTTTATCAGTTTATATTTAAAAACTACAAGAAAGGAACTTTTTGCCCAATTTTGGATATCAGTGCACATTTTATTAGAGGTGGAGGTACGCTTAATGCTTATTGTAGACTTTTGAAACGCTTTTCTGTAAAATCAATAAAACTACAAAATACTACTTTTCCCGATGTCGTTATTTACTTACTGAGTCCAATAAAGGCTAAATAACTTTAATGAAACTATTGAATTAACTGCTGCGTATATGCATCTGTGAACTTGGGAGATACAAGACTTGGAACAGATGTGTGTTTAGTTAATGTTATTATTATATTCTATTATTAAAAATGATGATAACTATAGTTCCAATTCGTAATCTAATTCTTATCCATATTATTACAGTCTAACCTAATGTAAATTGATATTCAGCAATAGCTTCCCCATGAGGAAAACTCGGCGGGCCGCCGGTGGCCCACCAACTATGATGGCGGGCCATCGGAGGCTCGATAGGTTCGTTTTCTGACCCTTTTGCATGTAAGATCGGATCTCACATCACCATATTAATTATATCTCTTAAATCTTCTCAACAAGATACCATCTCTTGTACATAGAAACATTCACATATATTGTCGTATCTTGCAATAACAAATATACATTAAAACAGTCTCCCTATACTTCTCAACATATACTAATCGAAACGTACATCTTATTTATCATTTACCTAGGAGACAGTCAGCAATACGATTAGTATTTAATATAAAAACAAACGACTCAAAGGAAATTTCTTTTCTTACAAATTCTTTTAAATGATCTCTCTGTTTAGAAATATGCACCCTTTGTTCATCATATCATTTAGTGCCACACAGCACTCTTCCGCCTCTCACAAAGAATTGAACATGGTATATCATAACCCAAAATCACATATTAAACATAAAAACAATATATACAACTATTAAACCAAATGTAGACATAAAGTATCACTTTTTCAGAGCTAATCACCGACCTTAATGTTCATTTTGTACATATTATATATCATTTTCAATCTGCCGAGGCTGAACAACATTCTTAATGTTCATTTTCTTCGCAAATTATAATACGCCGTGGGTGTAGCCAACTTGGTAATCCTACTTTTCCTTTTTCAATTTCCTCATCAGTTACTGTCCGTCGTTCTCTAGATACATTCTTTGTGAAATTTTCCATCGACTTTTCCACATCCACCTCCTTATCCATTCCTTTCATTGGATTACTTTGTTTCGTGTTTTTCTTTTTTAATTGTTTAAACCCTCTTGTTTTGCTGTCTTCGTTGTTATTCCTAATTGATCCAGTTGTTCAACCTTCTTCTTTCCACCCACGATAATCTTTTCAAACCGAACCTTACTCCGATCCATAATTTGCTGAATAGAATCCTCCTGTTCCAAGACTCGTAAAGAATTTCCATTATTTGTAAAATCAGATTTTCATCCTTCGACATAGAGAACAAGTTCTCGCCTTTCATCTCAGCTCTCTTATCTCCTTCTCATCTTGCACCTCTGGAATATCACACTGTATAGCAACGTTATGTTTGGAATATTGTTTTTCCGTAAAAAAAACTGTTGTCCTTAGAACATAATTCCTGAATATATCCTACATATGTATCTCTGTATGGGTATTAGAACCGATGCAAGGAGACTCCTTTTAGCAATTGTAGTATAATATCCTGGTTGATTATTACGTGCCTTAGAATGCCTTCCCTATTAATGATCCCTGTAAGTCCATTAGTTTGGTTACCATTGTATTTTCGTGTCAGTTCTCCTTCTGTGGATATTGATAAAAGATCCTCTACAGTCTTCGTGTTCATTATATCCACTGTTTATACAGTGCTGTCCTATACTAATGCTTCGTTGGAAGATTTGAGTTTGGCACCATTCCTTGCCACTTGACCTTGACACGCCCTGGATCTACTGAAATGTCCTTTCGTATTGCACAAGAAACATGTGCCATAGAATGGCGGGCATTCCTTAATTGGATGAGAACCGAAACATCTCCAGCAACCAACAGATTGTTATGCCTCTTGAGGTCTCAATGAAGTTTCTTTTAGTCCTGTTTGAATTATGCATAGTTCGTGCTGACACTCTATTAACACTGACATCACTAGAAAATTTCTTTGTAAGTAAATTAGCATCTTTCTCTGCTTGCTCCATACATGCAGCTCGTCTAAAAGTTAACCCACGCTCTAACAGTAACCGCTTTCGGACGTTCTCATTGCAAACACCACACACTAATTGGTCTCTTAACATTGTATCAGTGTAAGAACCATACTGACACGGTACTATTTTCTTTTTCAAATCTAAAACATAAGGTAAACGCACCAGTAATGGACAGTGTACCAGTAATGGACTAAGGATGTCGCGAAGTGAGCTCGGCTCAATATGAGTGAGCCACGGCTCGGTTCGGCTCAGCTCGCTGTGAGCCCCGGCTCGGCTCGGTTCGGCTCGCTGTGAGCCTCGGCTCGGCTCGCTGCGAGCCGCGCTGGGTTCGGCTCGGCTCACGGTGAGCCGACGCTCGGTTCGGCTCGTCTCGCTGTGAGCCGCGGCTCGGTTCGGCTCGCTGTGAGCCGTGGCTCGGTTCCGCTTAGCTCAGTGCGAACCGCGACTCAGGACGGCTCGAGCCGATCGAGCCA
>JAGDQP010029957.1:7059-22964 GCA_022664845.1 Lepisma saccharinum | reverse complement strand
TTATGGAGTTCCAAATTGCTACTTTTTTTCCCTTGTCGCCGCCATGTTAAAGATCGTTTCAAACTTGAAGGTACAACCCCCGGCGTCGGGAAGTGGCGCCCCCTTCCCAGTCAGTTCTAGGACATTAATAGCACTTGAAGCAAACACAAGTAAAAAGTTATTCTCTTCAATCCAGGACCTCAGAGCCGTCGTTATTGACAAATGTAAATTTATATTCGTTTTGGCATTTGTCATGGGTGCTGGCAAGGGGGTGCCTATAAACATGTGAATTTGGTTCCACAACATGCTGAAAATAAAATTACTAATTATTTCTTCATGTGTGAGAACGTAGGTAAAGGTCTGTTTTCAGAATTAGTACTTTGTCCTATGATGTATACTTTTTACCATAACAAAATTCTAACAAAGTTAGACCTTTGGAGACACGTTTTTTTCAATTGAATGTAGTGATTGAGCTATCACGTTTGATCAACTGTTTTTCTTCGAATGTGTAGTAGGCGACCTTACGACGCGTTGCAACGTAGATTAAAAGCCTTTCGTGGTTTTGTCGTTGCAGGGATCGGTATCATATTTACATATATTTTTATACCGAGCTCATAGTTGTAACGCCTTCGTCTTCAAAGAGGTTAAACTTGACCCCACGAAGTATATCATACTTAAGGGAAGTATTTCGATTTAAACAGAATTTATTTGTATCCCGATGCTGATAACGCCTGCAAAGTAACTTGACCGTGTAAGGCCGCGTTTGTCCGCTAGAGGGCGTTAAAGTTCGAAGCAAGGGGAAGACGGCCCGGGCAGCCGCTGCAGTGGCTCCCGCAGTTTCGGTTTGAGCAGGTATTTATTACTCAAAATATCACTCGAGCCACTGCAAAGTCACTCGAGCATGTAACAAATATTTTGGCAGATATAGGCCAGTATTTGTCTTCACAAATGTAAGTGAGGGTTTTCCACGAAGTGAGTAAAACAGAAGAGAGAATCACAATAGCCACACAGGGCACAAGACACATCCGAGCAACCTTCAAAAGCTCACTCCACGAACGCGATGCCAAATGCACCGTCAAGCACGTACCCAGAAGTTGATTTCAGGGACTCGAAGGTCCCGGGTTCGAGTCCCGGCATGGGTGTGGAATTTAACAACTAAAGGTGAATCGTGACGGGTTGAAGTCAAGTTACTAGACTGGCCCATATAAAAATAAAGTTTACCAAATTTGATTTCGGGAAGAAGGGGTTCCAGCGCCTTTGACGGGGAGTCGAGGTCTGTGTGGGTGTGAAATTTACGTAAAATGCATGTAATTTTGCCAAAAAAAAAAAAAATAATAATTTCGAAGGATGGGGTCCGGACACCCATGACCCTCCTCTCTCTATGTACGTCATATCCGTAACTGCCAGCAACTTCAAGGGTGTAAAATAAAGTGGAATTTGACACCGTGTCCATGGAGTGTGATTTTGAAGGTTGCTCTGTGTGCACTTTGTAGAAAACCCCACTTGCATTTGTGAAGATAGATACTGGCTCATATATGCCAAATTATTTTTTACAGGGTAGAATGTCTTTGCATTCTTTGTCGGCATTGTCAGGTATGTTCATGTAGATATTTTGAGTAATAAATGCCTGTTCGAAACGAAACTGCAGGAACCGTTGCAGCGGCTGCCCTACTGTCTTCCACTTGCTCCAAACTTCAACGCCCTCTAGCGGACAAACGCAGCCTTGCGGTCGAATTACTTGGCAGGCATTATCAACATTGGGGAACGAATACACATACGAAGTCTTATCAAGAAAATTCCTGTTCGAACCGAAATATTTCCCTTGTTAGAGGTGAAGACTCTACTTTTTCAGAACCTCGAGGTCCTACATTTCGTCAGCCATGGTAAAGCTCCTGGCGTAACTAGAACAACCTCCACTAAAAGAAGAGCTATGCTGGATATAAACTGTTTTCAAAAATATATATTGAAAGCTGCAGTTAAAGATATATTTCGAGGGGAAACAGGAAGAATAGGATTGATAAAGAGCCCAAGTTGACCAAAGCTTTCAAATGCGTGAACTAATCGACAAGTCCTCTCCACGCGTCTACGAACATCTAATCAGCGGCAACTATGTAGAGAGCAAACTGCCATGAACCTGCGCCCGGCTAATGACAGTGATAGGCTACCATGCTGTGCATGGAGTAGGAAATTTTGCAGTTTGTACGGTGATCTTGAGTTGTTACGGGAAAAATTTGAATTTAATTTAAAGGCCTTTAGACAACTTTGGTTCAGACCGTATAGATGATGATGGAATGAATTTGTGGGGTGAAGAAAGTGGGAGGAAACGTGAGAACCAATGCACACGGTGTTTGTTCGCCAAAAAACCCACATGGAATATCTGGGATCGAGCCGACGACCCGAAGCATGTTACGGAAGACTACGATAGCATTTCAACTTGAAGCTACGTCAACACTACGGATTACCCTTCTCAGATTCTTTACCATTGTGGCCTTCTTTTAAACGGTATTGAGGAGCCAAGACTAAAAACAACCCACAACACCAGGACTGATGGAGAAGGTTAATCTTGCTTTTGAAGAACATACATTACCTTTTGAACAGAACGCTTGTGATGATTATGAAAATTCAGGTACTGTGCTAAAAGTTGATGTACGCGTACTCCCTTTTACATCAAGTAATTTAATTTAATGATTTTCGTTTTCCAGTTTTAGTTTAAACGAAAACCGATAACCACGTAATAAAATTTAAAACTCTACCTCTTGTATTATTCTCTTCTTTTCGTCGTTTAAGTGGCGGAGGAAGGGGTTGTGTGTGCATGCGGTTATAGTGGATTTTATATTATATTTACTTGTTCCTATGAAGTTCTCCCAAGCTGTGAGCAAAGAATGCAGATAGATAGAGCTATGGGACTTCCTAAAATTCCATCTGAAGTGTTGGGTAAAACGCGCAGAGAGTTTTATTAGCCTATCGATCACGCGACTGCCGGGAAAGAAAAAAGGGTGAGCGGTAATGCTGACGGCTTTGAAGGTTGGGAGAAGTGGGAGGAGGCACAGTTGGTGCTAGAAAATGAAGTTTCGCTCAACCGATGCGGGCTGGCTTGTTACGATAGGATTACCAAGCCCTCACCCAGAAATCCTTCCGCCGAACGCTCTTTTGGAGCGGTGGGTATGTATACACATTGACCGAGCGCCCGCGTTCATACACACATGCCCGGTCTCTCTTCTAATGAGCATTCACTTTCATTTTCCTAAAAAAAAAAAAAAAAAAAAAAAATTTCTCGCTTCCCTAGCTTGTTATGACTCACGCCGTTTTTCAGCATTTAAGTATGAAGACTAATATTTTATGATTGCTACATTTTGAGAGCAAGATTGTACTACGTAGGAGGTTCAAGAAGCTTTATGGTACTATGCATAATGATGAATCATGTTCTTCCCACAAGAAAGTTTTCCGTCCTCACCTAACAGCACTCATTGTAGATATTCGTAAGATAAAGCCCTAAATTCAAGTTTATAATAGACAAAGTTTTCTTTTATGTTTACCTCCATCAGACGAAAATGATTAATTGAATGTAAGAGGGTACATTCCTCATTTCCTTAACTAATTTCATTTCACGATAAATTATTTGTAATCGTCAGTAGCGTATCCATTCTTTTATAAGGCGTGTCATTGTTTACATGAATAATGGAGTACGATGTTTAACAAAAGGTTGGAACACTGTCACCCTACCAATACGATACATACACCTCTCAAAACCATTTCTTGTCATATAACCAAATATGAGAAACATAAATGCTTTTAGGGATTTCGTAACATGTATTTGAGCAGTGCTATAAACTCTCTATCTGCCTACATAGAAATACACCGAAATATTGGTAGATTAGATACTGCCTTCCAAGAGGAAACTTCTTGAGCGTCGCAGATTTTGAGTGTTCAATCAGCACAATGTCCTTTCCCATAAGTCTTGGCAATGCACCGATGAAAATTTGCGTTGGCCAGCACAACCACGAGATCCTAACGTCAACAAAAATGCATGTGACGGATTGATTGAATTAATATTAACGTCCGGAACTTCTAAGGCTGCTTTTATGCAAACGAGAATTGAGAACCACACGAACCGCTCCGTTCTATAAAACAATGGAAGCAAATGAGTGTGTTTATGCAAATATGGCCCGATTTTCTGCTGCCGTGTTCTGAAAGTCGGCCGTTCTTGTTCTACAGAACGCGAGACGCTATTGTTTATAAACGTAGAGGAAGCAAGTTATGCTTTTTACTCCGCAGCGTTGCCAGGCGTTCGTAGGCTATTTGCTCACACTTTACCTCTATTTCATGTACAAAACACACTGGCAACACTACCATCTTCATTTTTCTTCCTTTGTTTTTTTTTCTTTTATTTTTCCCCCCTCAGTCGACATGTCGTAAGTGAGGAAAGGGTACATTCCAGTCTGTTTTCATGTGGCGCGCCGCATTAAAGCTGCATAAAAGGACTGTAAGCACGGTCCCAAAAATTTGTGGTAAAATGGGGCTCCGAACGACTCTGTTCAGTAGATCCTGGTGAGAATTGAGTCTGTGATCATACAAAAATAAACAAGCGCGCTAAAACCGAGGTCGCCTCCTCGGTCTGATCAACTAGACAAGCTCGTTAAGGATAAACAAAAGAGCATAGCTGATTTGAAGAAAGGATTTGCGAACTTTTGAGACATGCATGGTGGTTACTGCACACGTCTGGTGGCATCAATCCCAGTCAGGATGAGGCCCGTTTACTCTAAAAAAGAAACTATGCACATTATTGACAGTGATATCAAGGAATATTTCATTTTCTTAGATTATTCACAACTGAAAGCGTTCGTTCCGTACCAATGACATGAATGCACAAAATTGTAATAAGGTGGCGGGTAATTGTCAGTTACAAGAGACATCCAGGGAGTTGTGTACGGCAAATGGAAATCAGCTCCAAGTATTAGGAGTAGCGGAGTTTAATTGTGTGGTACAGGGTAAACGAGAGATGTTAACGATTTTTTAAAGTAAAAGATTCCATTAAATATTTCATTTTGGGAAGAACTGGCATTAATGTATTATGACCTACGAGAGGACGAGATTGAAGAAATTGTGGAAATAAGCGTAGAAGCTCTTTATTTCAGAGAGCAGTTAACTAGTATGTACAATCAAGTTTTCGATAGTAACGTTCGGAAGCCAGTCAGTAATTATTAAGTTAGCGTAAGATTAGGGCATGCAATGCAAATTTTCAGGAAAGCATATAGAATTCCTTGCAGTTTAGAAGATAAAGTGATAACAAGCTCTCGCAAAATTACAGGCACAATGTATTTTACAACCAGTTTCTTATTCGGAATCTGCAACGCCTATCGTGGTAGTTCCTAAAAAGACAGGGGAAATACGAATATGCGCCGATTATATGGTGACGGTGAATAGGTATTTGGATAAGATGTATCCATTACCCATACTAGAGGATATCTTACACAAATTGCAAGGATCAGATATCTTCGTTGTTTTGGTTGCAGTAGTGTCAGGTGTATTAGCAGCACTTACTAGATGAGGAGGCACAAAAGATTCGTACCATTAACATGCAGTGGGGTCTGTATAGAATGAAGCGGCTCCCGTTTGGCCTTTCATATTTCAGCAATATATGGACAATGTTAAAACTGGATATGAGCTCGCACAAGCGTTCATAGATGATGTGATCATTGAAGGTCATGGTATACGGGATTGTTTTGAATAAAACATGTATAATACTGGACATATTTAGTCAGTTAAATATAAAGTAAATAATTTGTCTAAGTGTCACATTTTTTAACACCAAGCGGAGTACGTAGTACAAAATTTCTACTACTGACCCCTCTTAAATACAAATTAGCTATCAATCAAAGCTTCCGACCAGAGAATATAACTCAGCTACGATCCTTTTTATGTATGGTCAATTACTTTCAAAAGAACATCCCACAGTTAGCTACGCATGCGCATCTCTTACACCGGAGGAGGAGATATTTTTGCTAACAGATGCTAGTCGCTATGGAGTAGGAGTCCAGTTATGCAATAAATACAAAGAGGGAAAATTGAGAACGGTTGCGTATGCATCAGCATCTTTGTCGGTCAGCGAACGAAATTACAACTCGAGAAAGGAGGTTTCGAGTTGATTTTTGGTGCTACGGTCGGTTTTCAGTCATAACGGATTCCATACCTGTAAAATTGATTTTTGGAGAAGAAAAAGCTATTCCGTCTTCAATTCATTCTCGCCTTGTTAGATGGGCATTATTTCTATACGGTTACCACTCTAACATCATTTAAGTGCCAGTGGCAGACTGTTCATCTAGACTACCATCGGGTGAAGGCACGAATAATAAAAAAAACATATCCTATCTATTAACACTTCATCGTTAGTTATAAGATCAATTCCTGATGAGATTGAGCGTGATTATATTTTACGAAACATTATGGTGTGGACGCGTGACGGTTGGCCCAAGACTTTACCAGCAAATTTGTTTCTCATATATATCAAAAATATTTTGGGAAAAGAGCTAAATTACGATGGAAGACAGTTGATTATTTTTAGGCAGTAAGTTAATTATACTATCTGTATTCCGTCAGGATATCTTACAGGCTGTACATAAACTACATTTAGGATTGATAAAGTTCAAGGAGAACTTGAAAGAGTGGCCAGACATGAAATTAGAAGCAGATACATACGTACATAGTAGTGAGAATTGTGCAGAAAATGAAAAACGTAGAGCTCACTGATATTATGTCCCTTGGGATAATACTACACATCTATTTCAGCAGATACATGTTGATTTTTTGAGTTCACGAGGAAGACATTTTTGTTGATAGTGGACAGTTTTTCTGGTTAGTTGTAATTAAACATGGTTAAAGGTACCACAGCATTTGAAACAATAACTAAGCTAGAAAATGTGTGTAATTATATGGTATATCCTAACGTTATTGTATCGGATAATGGACCACCATTTTCATCGTGCAACTTTTCTAATTGGTGTTGCAAACATGGAATTAGATTGATAAATTCACCTCCGTACCATCCGCAGAGTAATAGATTGACTGAGAGGTTTGTGCAAGGAGTCAAAACCATATAAAAATGTTGACTGGAACAGGAGGATTAAGGAAATTCAAAGGGATTTACGCTTCACCAGTTCTCCCTTACTTCAGGGCAAATCACCTTCCCAGTTGGTGTTCAGTTATGATCCGTGTACTGACTTCAATATGTGGTATAAGAAGGTGACAAGGGAAGAAGATATGAAAGGTAACAAATCACCTAAAATTGGAGCTTGGGTATATGTTAAGAATACCAAAACAGTGGCCGAAATTTGTGAAGGACAAAGATATAAGATCGGTAATGTCTCGCATGGTTGAAGTGGATATTCAGGGTAGAACAAAACGAGTACATTTCGATCAGTTGGCTTCTAATGTTACAAATCCATCTCGGAGAGAATTACGGGAAGACGTTGAACATCCGTGGTGGGATAATGTATGTGAGAGAACAGCCAATAATACACAGCCTCCAGTAAGAATGTCAGAAAGAATAAGACAATCAAAAAAATATTACGACTGTAAAAGTCACTGAAGGAAAAATAAAAAAAAAATGTTTGGAATCAACTATTATTTATACATTATTTTATACTTTGTTAACTTTAGTTCGCATTAGTATGCATGTATTTTAATTATGTTAATATAGCTTAGTTTATCTGAGTGCATGTGTAATAATTGTATGAGATTAATTTTGATTGTGAAATGTTATGTGAATTGAAGTGCGAGTTATGAGGAAAATGAGATGTTATGCTACGTGACTTGAAGTGTGAGTTGTGAGGAAAATGGTATGTTTGTAAGTAAGGAAAAATATAATTGTATATATTAGATGTTGTGAGAGGAGTAGGTTATTTATTCCTGCAAGGAGAAGTAGATGTCATATATTTGTTGGAGTGTACAGTGCTGCTTTTTCATATTCTATGGATTATTGTGAAGACTGCGTCATCTATATGATTGAGTAATTAGCAAATGCTGTGTTTTCTTTAGGAGTAGATGTCCAAATTAGCGAATGCTTTGTGCACATATGAATGATGTGTTTACAAAATAATATCAAAATATGGTAGAATCATTAAATACATATTTAGGAGAAAGTGCACATTTGTATATCAAGTAGGAACTATATCAGTACTGCAATATGAAATATGGTAATATACTTTGCGTTGTTAGGCTAAATAATCGATCATGTATGATGCATTGTTAGGCTAAATAATCAATAATGTATGATGTGTTGTTATGATGTATTATTTCGTAATACCAAAAGTAAGCATCAAATATCAATAAATGAGATCGTATTGATCTTACTGTTGTGTTCGTTATAATTAATAGATCTAATAGAGGCTTTCGACGTAGGATCGTTGTTATTGTGGTTGATGAATAAGAGCATAGACACTGTTGACTTTTTAACAGACACCTTTTATTACAAAAGTTCCACTAAATACGTTATATACAAAGATATATACAGATGATAAAAATGAGAGCCCGAAGCATGGGCTTGTAATGAATTAACTTGAATCACCTCTTTCATGTAGCGACATATTAACATTGGTGTTTGGGTAGTGGAGAGAGTTGCAGTGAGGATGCTAACTCTAAACCAAGTCAGAGGGGAGAAGAGGTGACAACTAGTCGAAATGAGTAAGTGATACTCTAAAGGTATCACGTTGGCCTTTTATAGGCCTTTCTTGTAGGCGTGATTACCGCACTTCCGAGCTTCACCGCTTGGAGTCTGCGTCGTCTGCTTTCATAAACTGATTATGTGAGCATTTCATAATTCTTTGTGTTTATTGTGATTGTTTGTTTTGTTTCTGTTGACACACTAATCCAGCTCCTATTGCAGTATTATATGAGATTGTTTCTGCATAATTACAGTAATATTTGGATCAAGCTTAGATACACCCCAGAACTGGAGTAAAATATTCGAATGAGTATAAAAAGGCATCTCGTATAAGAGGAACAACTACACATTAGGGATTAAAGTAAAATTATTGCTAATGAAAGTTTTAAAGAACCGAAAAGTATAGTTAACACTGGTTTGTAAACCAATGATTGTTTGGTACTATTTATACATTTATTTATTGCATTGAACAACATACTCCAGAAACATGTTGTGTCCCCAGTGGGTGAGTGGTAACGCTTGCTGCCTTGTAATTAAGGGATCCCGGGTTCGATTCCCGGTGGGAACACAAGTGGTTCGGAGCCCATGTTTAACTGTAGGTCTCATCCTTAGAAGCTTACCAGCTCGTTTCGGGCGTTAATAACAATTCATTCAATCAATGCAGAAACATGTTAAATACCTTGTTCCCATTCCCGCACATTGTTCATGTTCAGTTGTTTTCTCCTAAATATGAAATGTTTCTAAGAAATAAAGAGCAAATGAATGTCATGAAATAGCTCAAAAGCATTTATGTTTCCACCCAATATAGTTCCTTTTATTGAACAAATTAGGATAAACGTAAGACTTAAGAAAAACGCATTGGTATTAACATTTGTTGACCATGTTCATATGCAGAGGAAACATAAAGCAGCACGGATAAAGGCGAACGAACGTAGTTCATAGAGATTGCTCTTTGTGATGGGATGCGATGTGTGCAATGTTCAGAGTGGTATCCTGACGTTCAGGTTAATAAGGCTGTTCAGAAAACTATTTCTTTGTTTCAAATGCATCTAAGGTTTTCTATGTTGTTTCTATTAATATTGCTTTTACTGTAATATAAAAATATGTGTGTACGTTTAGTATAATTACTATCGACAATGTTCCTACTGTGAGAGCTTATGGTAATGTTATTGTACTTCAAGAAACATTTTTGCGTAAATTTCATTTGATGATAATTCCAATCATTCTGTTTAATTTCTTTCTTCATTTCATCTATTCTTGTTTATAAACTGTAAATCTGAACTACAATTTTGCATTCTAGAAGTCAATATGCTTATGTTAACTTTCAGTTATTCAAATATAGTTGTATGCTGGTTGTACCTTCTTATATTTGGACGTGTAGGAAACCACATAACAGCATGACGTAATATCATTATTAAATAGCATTTCTTGTACTTCAATATGTGTGTGTGCATATTTCCCTTCTATGTGTATGTTACCCCGACAATAGGGTAAAATGTTCACTTTGTAGAGGTCAAGTTTAAACACTAGTACTACTAGTGCTTGAAGATTTTGTAATTCATCTCAATTTTTGAGTCAATAAAAGTTCAAGGAATATCATATGTAAGTATTATGTTGGTGCACTCCTTAGTCTTTCTGCCACGTGCCATTAAAGCAAAACCTTGCGCATCCCTCTCTCCAAATCATTCCGTTACAGAAAAGTCTAAACTTTGAATACAAGTTGGGATTTGTTCATATCTTATTTTTCTGTTCTTTCTCTCTCCTTTTTCGTATCTCTCTTTTTTTTTCTTTGATAATAAGTAGAGAATTTAATGTTTTGTACAGATCCTATTAATCAAATATGGCAGATAATATCGCACCCCGGCAATAATACTGACACAGCTTAAATGAATGTATGAGTGATTTACATATTCTAAATCTTGAAACTGCACTCTATTCGGTAATATAACTCTCTTCTACAAGCCACATGAGAGCACTATTGTCAGTATTCCACAACCCCAGTAGTGCCAGTATTAATACTGGCACTACTGTATATTAACACAATTTCACAATAATGACTCTGATCAGCAAGAGAGAACTTTGAAAAGTAACACTGTTTAACAGTATTCTGTTACCACTCTTTGTTGGTTTGCAATATTAAGTTACAAAATCATCCAAACTTTCAATTGCGATTTTCTCAAAACTTCTTTGAGTTTTGAAAGTATTATTGCCGGGGTGGAATATATCATGGTATTTGTCTACATTTTTTTTTCTTTTATTTCTGTAAGTTTCTATATCAAAAGAAATAAAATTTTGTTTATGCGTTATAATCTCATAGTTCTTTCTATAGTTGACTAAACCGTAAATTTCTGCTCTCTTGTAGATATTTGAGTTCTCAGGGAAAAAAGTATATATTTTGGCATTTGTTCCGTGATCAAGAGTAAATCTTCGATTATTTGTTATCCACATAAGTATTCGATTAACTGTTATCTATCTGAATCATAATACAACTCTTGATGAAGGGTGCGAAACGACAATATGCCCTGTGCAGTCATTCCAGTGTTACTGATGTTACATTTTCTCTCTTTTCGAGTGTTATTTTTTTTTTAAGGAAAAGAATATTATGTTGTTTTTTTATAACTACAAGTAATGTGAAATATGATTGTCGTAATATAGAGAAAATTTTATTGACCTAAATGTGTTACTATTGAGGTAATTGATAAATATGTGCGTCACGGATGTTACAAAATTTGTGAAGTCACTTCACAGGTTATTACTTTGAAGTGACGAACTCTCATCTCTGCCTTGCTAGAAAAACATGATACACCCTTGTAGTTTGCGTCCAAGTTCTCAGAGTCTAATACCAATCAGTTATTTAATTACAATAATGTCTGTGATTTTTTTATACATTGATTTTTAGTGTCACGGATGTTACTATCAAATTGTCACTGACGTTATAGCTCACTCTTACCCGTCTGCTTTTTTAAAAATTAAAACATGGAGTCAGTATCTTACTAAAATGTCAGCACGTCTACTTTTTGTGCACAAACTAAAACCCAATTTCTTTTTTAAAAGCTTTTTTCTTGTCACGGATGTTACTTCTTTTTTAATTTTTCCTGGAATGGCTGTGTGTAACAAGTAACAACCCCTTTCAATTTATACTCATGCTTGTACAATCCATATGACCACATTATGAATATATATACAATATAATAAATAATTCGAGATCTTGTAAAGATAATAATATAACTTTATATATAGTCAGTATATCTACTCATGGTAAGACTCGCAATTAAGAAACTAGAAACTAACCATTTGCATCTGAACGAGAGCTGTCAAAATTATTCGGTTAATTTTCATCTCGACCAATTTCGTTATTCTGATGCCTAAATAGATGAATACCCGGAAAAGAAAAAATCGAACAAACTGATATTCGAAAGTGACAAATAGTCGAATATTTTCATTAATCCAAATTCAATATTGAGTAAGAGTACTTGAATAATAATGTAATATAATTACGAATAATTTAGATCGAAGAAGACCATTCGGACAACGAATTGCCTTGCAAGATATAAAATCATTCTTTCAGTTTAGGTATCAAGCTTGATCGATGAGCTCCTTCAGTTATTCGATTACTCTGTATCCGGATAATCGGTTTTTTTGAATGAATCATCCGATTAATCAGTTTTCGATAAGTAGAGGTCGCACATTACTGATCGGTATTAGTAAAATGGCATTCGAATCTTGTTGACATCAACCATTTAGTCACACGATGAGTATGGTGTGCCATGACGTAAGACGTATGTTTTGCCTCGAACAGAGTAAAATAAGACAGACAGCTTGTTGCCTTTGATGGTATAAAGCCCCCAAATGTGAATTTTCAATCAATAGTTCCGGAAATCAAAGCTGCGATTTCTTGATTACAAGTCAGTGAGTGCGTGTACTGTGTAACTGGTGGCTCCCTACGGTGCTTGTTTACTGGCAATATCAAACGCAATTCTCCTTTAGTACTGTCCCGGTGCTCATTTCCTTGCTTTCATCACTTCTTTGCAATGTCTTTTCCTCGGCCCTATCTTCCATCTTCCCCTGCTGTCTGTCTCTCATGATTTCTAAATGTGTTTTAAGCTCCTGAGTTTGTTAGATTGAACTTGGTCTTTTTTCTTCATTTACCAAGTGAACGCCTCGAAACAATGACTTTTTAACAACGTTAAGTTGTGGTTAGACTTATGTTACGATCTCTTTCTGCAGTAGTAACTCATCTTTCTACAGTGACCATCATGTTAAGTTAATGAGTGTCTATGCAGAATGTATGTAGGTTGAAGGGAGGACGCCCTTTCTCCCTCGCAATGAAATTATTCTTTAATTGACTTTACGGAGAACAGGAATGTAAAAGGCATTTACCAACCCTCTTGCCGTTCGGATGAGAAAAGACCTCGTCTATAAATTATTAGTGACTAAGTCTCGACGATGTTTGATATGAAATATGTATTATATCCCTCGTATCCCATCTTTATTCTTTTCTCCCTTTCCTCCGCAGGTTCGCAAACTCCCGAATTATGGCTGCATATTCTCTTCTGCTCCGGCAATACGACAAGAACTCCCCCTATACGAATCACTGTATTATTAAAATGTTCTATCGCATTGCCTGTGATTGCAAGCTTCCTGCTATGTTGTTTCAAGCATCGTTGTTCAGGACTTTTCAAAGGATTTTGGACACACCGCCCAGTCTTGTTACGGGTCACATCAAGGTATATTTTTTTTTCTTATTTGTTTGTTTATTATTTTATTCTGTTTTATTTTTCAGTGTTGTGCATTACTTGTTTGTTATAGATCTTACAAAACGGTCTAAATAAAATGAAAGCAGGACATTTTATGGTGAAAGAAAGGCGGATGTGGAGACAGACGCTTGGACAATAATTGTAGTACGTTATAGCGATAGGCAAAATGTATAGTAATCGATGTCAGCAGAATTTAGGATGACATGAAGTAGGTCATGAAATGTCCTGTCATGATCTGTCGTGAAATGTCCCTTGTTAGACGTAGTAAACATTTATTTGAGGTAAATTCCAGTATAAACAATAATTTAACACATCTATGTATCACGATGTTGTTTTTTGAATTTGAGTTGTGAGTTTGTGATCGAGCACGTAGCTTGTAATGACCTGATGTACAGTAATTCATGTGGAACACACTTCATCTTGCCTTTACGGTAGCTGGATTGCATAACTTCGGTGTGAGCACCGCTGATATATTCTTTATTCGCTTTCTCCTGAAATATTCGTCGTAGCTTTAATGCAACCTAGAAATAATATGTGTATACTTTCCGCGCAACACAGTAAACCAAACAATAATAGTCACAACTTCCCTTGATGTACTCTACACGAAACCTTCTCTTATTGATTCTGAAGATGAAACATATTCTCTGTTTATTGCTCTGATGTGCGTTGCTAGTAAGTTATAACCTAAAATCATACAGTCCTAAATTCGTTATAAATCATAAGACGTTATTTGTCTCGGCAGTATCATCTATAGTCATCTTGATAATATTCCTTGAATACAGTTTATGAGTTACTCCAGTGGTGATAAGATTCACTTTCTGGAGATGTTGCTCGTTTTATTGGGAACGTTTAAATTCAAATTTTAATGTACTGGAAGTATGAAGTTACCGTTCGAATCACCTTTGTAGAATAGCCATGTGTCTAGAATTTCTTTGCTGCAACTCATAAAAGAACATGTTTCAAAGTTTGTGTTGTCAGTTTATTAAATAAAGTAGAATTGAATGTAGCAAACAGTCAAACTGTATTGTGAACTGTAATTGAATTCTTATAGTATTCTCCATAAAGGACGTTAAAACTTTTCTCTTTTTTTTACTAGAACAGTTGTGCGTAAAATCAATGTCATTTCAGAACAGAATGCCTTTGTTAACGGCCATGTAAATAATTTTCTTTTAGAATGTGCTGCGTCTTGTAAGATACTTTTCCAATCATTTTTTTTTTAAAAAAAGGGTGGGAGTTATTTGATTCGTCGCAACGATTTTCGATATACAAGACACGTCTTCTTCCATTTCGCATGACAACAGACATTTCGATCTAGTAAGATGCAGGCTGTTTGTACAAAGTTATTGAATGGGTAGGAGAGAATAAGATCGAGTAAGTTTGTGAAATAGAGTTGATGCTAGCAATGGTGATGAAAAATCGCACACAGGAACCAATCGCCGACGTGATGGAGAATCGATGCTTTCGTCTGAGAGATGTGTCTTATCAATTCACCAATAGATGAACAAGATCTTATATTTTAACATCTTTTTAAGTAATATCAGTACCATTGGTAATGATCATAATGGTTTTATCTGTACCTCGGAGGTAAACAATACTGTGTCACTTTCTTGCCAAAGACGACCTCAGTATATAGATTTGTACATTTGGGTATGTTCTTCCTGGAGGTATACACAACTATGTGATTCAGTGGCGGTGTGTGCTATTGTTTGCCCGTTGCGCAACAACCTCCTTTCTTGGAAGTTATTTAATTTTTAATTCAGTCACTCTAGAATTTTGAATATGTAATAATATTCTACCCCTCGGAGTTCCAGAAAGCCATAGTTTCCTTTAGGATGAGAAAAAACTACTTCATAAGTTCAGAGTTTAATCTTGGTGTTGTAATTCACCCGCACACGTTTTAACGCCTATCTCGCTACATAGCCTTCCCCTCCACTAGATGTTGGACTGGCATTTCTAATACATTTAGTACATGACTTGAGACGTTGCACGGCAAATGCAAGCAGAACGTTTCTGCTCATTTCTCCCCTCCTAGCTTTGCATTGCTTCAACAAGGTGGTATTTATGGCGAGCAAGCGACAAGACCTTCTCCCAGGCTGCAGAAAGGTATCTGCTAGTTCCCTTCATTTACTCGCAGTTTCTCTCTGTCTGTCAGTGTGTGTGCGAGCGTGTATATGTTCCTTCATGCTTTCAACAGCGAAGTTACAACAGAATGCTGACTCTCGCGCGCAAGTTTCTGGATATTGGAGTGACTCCTTAGTGTCGGAAGATAGACACCAGAGCCCACCTCCAGTCTAATCCAATGTGGACCAAACTTTCAGTTCTAACTCAAGTTTATGTGCTTCTTATCGCTGTTCCACCTGTTTTTTTATTTAAGTTTTAAATCCTGAGTTATTCGTATAATAGTATACCGTAGTTTCTATGTAATAGAAAAATACTGTAAATAATATTTACTTTTTTTGCAAGAATTAAGACGAATGAAAAATAGGCCACACAACGATATCAAGCGTAAA
>JAGDQP010029956.1:4373-19865 GCA_022664845.1 Lepisma saccharinum | reverse complement strand
TTAGTACGAATTGTTTAAGAAAAGGATCTCTTTAAAAGTTTTTTTAAATTATTTTTTTCGTTCATAAGTACATTACTTTTCTTACCTACCACTTATGAATAAACGCTCCCTTTTGCATGTTTTTATATTTTCATTTTATTGCGTCGTTGTCGTGTTCAAAAGATGAAAACTTTATTTGAATAGAGGGAAATTCACCTAAAATATATGTCTACGTTCCAATTGAAATGGACTAGCATAAGTCCCATCTTTATCGAGCAGAAATTTTCCATCTTTTCTGCGATGAAAATTCACTCTAAAACTGGTCCCGCTCTTTTCGCTTAAATCGAGCTGAAACCAGCAAAATTTCACTCCTTTGATTTTGTGTGTAAAGAAATGCTACAGTAGGATTGCATTAAGTACATGCTTAGACAGGCATAACACGTAAGCGCACTTCCACTTTGGTCTGTGCTCTTTTGTTTTTAACCACACTAGTGATTTTTTAATGATAAATTTCTTCTTTACTCACAAAATGTGAAAGCGATAAGTATTGATATTGATGTGTAAAGATGTTTGTGTAATTGTTTAGATACTGCATAGAAAATAAGTAAATTTTAACTCAGATTCCATCCTTTTAAAAGACAAAAACAACTTCGTACAGAGTTACACCGTAAAATACATATTTTAAAAGCATTTTTTACCATCCATAATGATCATTTTTGTACATTTGTCACACGGCCAATCATTAAAATTTTGATAACTTTTATATACAATTTTCTTTCGCTTTTTCCCATAAGTATCAATAAGCAGCTTTGTAGACTTGAAAAAAGTTGACAGAACAAGAATATAACCCTTGTTATTACAATGATGTCCATTACTTTCGCTAATTGAGCTTAGAAAATACTTGTAAATTCGTTACTTTCCTCGCTATATACTGAAAAAGTTCTAAGCAAAAATGAATGTTTCCAGGACGTGCTATGAACAAAATGTGTATCTTTTTTTAAATACAGGGTGCCTAAAACAGTTATCGGCCTGAACCATACATGTCAAAAGGCCGTAACATAACTCCAATTCAATTCTAAAACAGGCACTGTAAATTATAAGTATAGCAGTAAAAAAAAACTTTTTTTTTACAGTTAGAGCTATGAATGATTCCAGAATGTGTGGCCGAGTCACTACGCCATCTACCAACAAGTAGGATACCGTACGGAACATCATAATACAAAACTTCGTGTCATTATAAACTTCTCACTGCACACTCACTTCTTGGACACCCTGTGCCCTTTAAGAAAGTAATGCTGAGGATCTAAGTGGGAGAAGAAGCGTCCAAACCGTATCACCAGGAAGATATAATTAACTCTCCACAGTTCTTGTACACATTGCTTACACTTGTGATCCCAATATTAGGAATTTCAGAAACGATAAGTTCAAAAAGTTTAAAATATATGTTTTAATTTTTATAGTGTAAACGGGACCAACCAAACATGTGTTTTTTTTTTAAAAAAAAAGAGACATTCAAGCTTAGGCCCCTACCAATGCACATCTTATTTATATTAACGGTATTTCCTCGAATCCCAGATATATCCAATATCTGATCTTAGTATTATCTCGAGTTTCTTTTCTTTCCCACAGCCTTAGATTTAAATATGTACTGTTACAATTGGTGACCGAGCTGACTTAACCTAACGTAACCTTACCTTACCTAACCTAACGTAAACGCTAACGTTTACGCAAGTGTTGATTTTAGTCGGTCTGAAAATTCGTTAAGTAGCGGTAGGTCGCCAGTTGCTAATCAACCTTTAAGGCGGAATCCAAGTAAGTTTCCCCGCCTTTTTTCGTTTTACGTTGATTATTAAAAATTTGAGTGCAGATAAAGAGAACTAAAGTTTGCAGATAAATAAATACTATTGGTCTTTAAGAAATGTTAACAGAAGTTTTAGTTTTGAAGTTTATGTTAATATTTCTTTAAATCTAATAATATTTATTATTGCAGTACACAACACACTTTAGTTTATGGAAGTTATTTTCTGTTTACGTGCACTAAAATTTGCACATTCAATGTAAAACGAAAACAGCAGAAAAGCCTATTTTTATTTCGCCTTAAATGATAGTATACTGCTACGTAAAGTAGTCACCTGTGTGTTTTAAAACAATTAAATTGAAAATACTAGTCCAAACATAATTTTATATAGGTGTTTAATGGAAGTATTCACGTTTAATTAACTTGAAAGTGTTCATTATTCTAAATAATTTCACAATTCAGTGTTTATTATAGTTCAAATTTACGTATAATTCACATTTTGATCTAATATTAAGGACTAACCTTACCAACCTGGACGAAATCTGGATCGTGAGGCATACGTTGAAATGGTGACCATTGAAATAATAAATGCTACAAAGACTATAACTCTATTCATAATGTGAAGAGATGGTAATTTCTAGATAGACAAGAGCACTCACAATGGAAGAAGATAGGGATTATATGACATGCCATTTTAAAAGGGTGCATATTAGAAAATATAGTCTATTCACTGTCATGCGGAAATAATTTTATGCCATTTTGCCGTCTTTGTACTGTCAAAAAGTTAATATTTATGTTCAGCTCTTGAGAACAACCATAAATTATAATCGAGATTTTTATAGCACATTTACCTAAGGGACAAACGTCACGTACGCAAGCCTTTTACAACCTGAATAAAATGATCAGTTTTAATGGTAGATTGTATTTATGTGCCACATTGAAACAGAAAAACCAATCATTTTTGAATCCTTGTTTCCTTTGTAAAGCATTATACTTGTTTGAGGTTGAATGGTCATTTAAAATCCAAGTAGCATTAGAATGTGTGCAATGCAAAACAAAATATTATCGTAATGTATAAGTTGTTATATCATCAAAAGCCAATTTCATTTCATTTTATCGTCTCTGTGTTATAACAGCACTATGCACAAATTAATACTGTGTGTAATTTTACAATACTAATCTTTTAATATGTCTTTCTACAAAGAATGTTAATTAAAATCGGCTATTAAATAAGGTCTATGTAGCTAGTTTATAATGATCATTTTTGTGTGATATTTATTTTTTAAGAGTTGTGGTTTATATTCTTTATTTGTGTTGGCAGATAATTTGTGTAGAAAAGGATGACAGTGATGAACGATTTAGACATGAAAGCTAATTTATTAATATATGTTTTTCCTCAGTTTACCGTGAAAGAAAAATATTACATATTTACACTCCCTCATGCATTTCAATTCCTTTTGCTGTGGTAAGGAAATCGGCTCAATCATTACATTGTGCATGTTAAGGATATCAGTAGAAAACTAATGTTCTGTGTTTGTGTCCAAATCGTGAATTTCGTACTTGTCCTTAGACTGAGTATATGGACATGTTGGCATATAAAGACTAAAATTATCTACAGAAAGTGCTGATTCAAGATATTCCAATGCGTCAATTGCTTTCTAATTCTACCTTATAGTTTATAATAGGAATTGACTCATCATCGGAAATGAACCAAGCTACTACAAGATACTGCTGTGATGAAATGTGAAGACGTCATATGCATAAGTGCACGAAGTAATAAACAATCTCTACAAATAATGATTATGCGAGACTAGATGAGTTTCTGTGTGATTGGACCATATATACAGTGTCGGGAGGTGACAAACCAAGAAAAAGTTCTTTTTAAGAATATCCGAAATCTGATCAGTTTCGGAGCTACACGTACTCAAATTCATGACGGTGTAGTCACAAATAACGTCACATCTCGACAGCGTGAGCAATCTCAGCTTAGAAAATCACACAGGAAATACTACCCAATACATCTATTTAACTTATATTTATAATTAGCGAATACAGCTTAGAGGGGATTTCTATGTCTGCCCTTATTAAACTATTTAATTCATTGCCAATGAAATTCTTAGGTTGCGAAACCTGTCTATGCCGCACTCCCTCAATCAAAAACATTGCTTAAATAAATGTATTGGATACTACTTCGAGTATGATTTCCTAATCTGACACCACTTACGTCATTATATGTCAAGCTATGACATCATTTGTTACGATGCCGCCATGACTTTGACCACCTATATCACTGAAACTATGCATCATTTTGAATTTCTTCAAAGGAACTTTTTTCTTGTTTTAATGTAAATAATAACCCCCCGAAATTTACACCAATATTTCGGGGAGACCCTGTATAAACAGCGTTTCTATTTCAGGTTGTGTTTACTGCTAATATGTGTATAAAAAGTAGTCTAATATTTTAATCCGATATCTCAACAACAACAAGATGTTTTCCTTAGCATACACAACTAAATACCAACTGAAACTTTAAATTGTTTAATTTCTAAGCATGTTAGAAATACACAAAAGTGGACCCGAACAAGGTAGGACAAATCTGTTGAACAAGGAAGGACAAGGCAGTAGGCTTTCATTAGAAGGCATATCCCTATGTTCAACTCGTATCACAGAGACAAATGAAGAAAATTTCAGTCAGAACCTTTTACGTGAACATATACTGAATCATTTCGCCCGGTTGCAAGAAAAGTGTCAACTATTTTTTTTTTTCGATTTTCGTTTCTTTGGCTCAAAAGCATTAGTGAATCATTCTCCTTCTTTTGGAAGAAAAAAAATGCCACAAGTCTATCTACATCGGTGGCCGGTAGATAGCATAAGTGTTTGACGGATTTTATATTTAGCTTCTCAAGTAAAACGTCACTTCTTCTTCTCCTCCTCCTCCTGTAAAATCCGGACATACATTTTTTGAGTTGTGACACATTTTCTTGCAAATGTCCAATAAAATATCTAAAATTTGTTAGGGGTTCGTAAGAGTGGCCAATAACAGCGCTCACAGAAAGAATCACCGGCACCGCAATGCAGTGATTCCTGTGGCGCGGTGTAACCCTCCAAAATCTCGACAACACCCCCCAACTTTAAAAAAAATTCTGTGAAAAATCGATAGCCACCATGCAAAACTCCACTTACACCCTCCCAATTTTGACTTTACAACCCCCCCCCCCCAAACTGAAAACCCTTGCGGAAACCCTGCCACAATGTGTCATGTATAGTGCCAGTAACCTATTAAACAGCATAAACATTATTCATCACGCGCACGACAACCTATATGTACACACACCTAACAGGGAACTTTATTCCATGGATATCTAATGCAGGGTATGCAACGAATGTTTCATTTCAGTATTGAAAGGAATTGTCATGACGTCACACTTGGCTACTTATGGGGGAAAACACGATTTAATAGTGTGTGCAATAAAAAAAACACCGTACTTGACTTACATAACCTCTAAACAATAGAACCTCTAAAAATATAAACAAGACCATACGAGGATTCGATCCCGTGTCCTTCGCATTAGCATTCTGACATTCTATCAATACGCTAAATTGGCAACTGGAAAGAAGCAGCTACTTGACACTCTATATTTGTCATTATATACAAGTAGTTAAGTGTGAAGTCATGACAATTTCTCCAGGGTACATTGGCTAAAAGACAGACACATTGGTGTATTGATAGGTTGATGTGCCATCCCTACCTCGTCTACAGTACGTCTAAAATTGAGCCATGTCCCATCCTCAGCATCAGGAAATCGAATTTACCCTCTTTCCACTCCTTACACTGTTTCCCTTCTGTATTAGATTTTCTCCAGGCGTGTGAACCGTAAGGATTACGCGGCGAAAAGTACTGTACATCTTAGACATATTAAAGCTTTGCATGAAAACTTTGTTCACAGTGCGTTACATGAGGCCTCTGGAGCTTTTAGGAGGTTCCTAACAAGGAATTTTGTTCTTTGATTCATTGTGCTAGATATTAGAAAGAGAACGGTCTACTCCACATTTTGGAAGTGTGGCTTGTGTTTGATCATGGCAATGTCGGAGGACCACGTACGGCATGTCATGTTGTATGAATTTCACCAGGGACATCCAGCCAACGCAGTGGCAGAAAATATCAATATTGTATATGGTCAGGATGCTGTGGATGTGCGAAAGTGCCAGAGGTGGTTCCAAAGGTTTCAGTTAGGGGATACCAGCCTCACCGATAACTATGCCCTGCGAACAGCGGTGGAGGCAAATCCAATGCAAACTGTTGAAGAACTGGCCATCGAACAACATTTCACCTATTCGACCGTTCATCGTCATCAGTAGGACCTTGGGTACGTGTCGAAACTCGGAAAATGGGTACCCCATGCGTTAACGCCTCAACAGAAGCAGCAGCGAGTTGACATTTGCAGTTCCCTCCTCACCCGTTACAGACGTGAGCAACTTCTGGACAGAATGGTGACAACGAATGAAAAGTGGGTACCATAACATTACACACAAACGAGAGTGGGTACCTAACGGGGGGGAGGGGGTGCAGGAACTATGCCAAAAACAGGATCTTCATCCCTGGATAGTGATGCTTAGTGTTTGGTGGGATATCCGTGGGATAATCCATTTTGAGCTCTTGCCGTGTAACCAGACAATCATTGCAGATCAGAAGTCTGGTGTCAGCAGCTTGAACACCTACGGACTGCATTGTTGGAGAAACGTCCTGCTCTGGTTAATCGCAAGGGTATTCTTCATCTACGGTGATAACACGCGCCCAAACATGGCAAGAAAGATATGTGCTAAAATCGAGGAAAGTGGCAGGGAGAAACTCCCCATTCGGCGTTTTCACCAGGTCTTGCACCAACATACTACTGTCTCTTTCGCAGCTTGCAAAACCACATTTCCGGGAAAACACTACAAAATGAGGATGACGTGCGACGAATAGTGACCCAGTTTTTGCCTCCAAAACCGGTAACTTCTTTCAGCGGGGAATTCAACAGTTGGTTGACAGATGGAAGAGTGTTGTGGAGTCCGCTGTAGACTATTATTCTGACTAACGGTAGTGTTGCAGGTAAGTTATAGTTCTTTTCCTTACGGTGCAAAAATACGACATTGCTTATGGGATAAACTGATATTTAACTGTCAAGTATTTGCATTAAATCGAATAAGTAGCACATACATTTCAACAGTAAATAAATTTTCTTTGATATATTAACGATCTACTGAATATAAACCAAAGAAAAAAGCTTCGAAAAAAAATCAATATTAAAATTCCTATTAGTTCAGTATTAAGTTGAAAATTGAGACTTTATATTTAGTTTTCTTTGTATTTTGTTTACGGAATACTTAATATGAAGGTTACTATTATTTTTATTACTTCTAGCCTTCCCGGTGTTGGTTGTAGATAATTTGCTAATGACTGAATTTTCCTCATAATGAAATAGTTTGATGCCATTTGAAGCTTCGTTATTTATCTTAATTCATATATGATATTTGTGAGTATCGAAGTAGTAGATTGGAATTCCTAACGGTATAGTGTTCTTTATTCCATATTGAGGAAATTAAACCCGAAATTTAATAATTAGCATTTACCTTTGCGAAGGTTGGTTAGAAGGAGGTGACGAGCCTCTATTTGCAATTTCCAAGCGAATATCTTTAAAGTAACTTGATATAGGATACATATGACTTTTATTTACAAATGACGGTATAAATTATTTATACAATAAATAGTTGCAGTGCCGAAAATCATAGTAGAATACTATTTGCCGGCCAACCGAAGCCCAGTTCTCTTTACAGAACCCGTTAGTTTCCCATCTCCAAGAACCCGTTTCAAGAGCGCAGATACTTTTAGTTGATAGACCGCAGTTACCTGAGACAAGAGATCACAAACAAGGGGCAACTCTCTATTTATACTCTCAAGGATTCAAAAAACCCTGTCACAAAAACACCAGTACTACTTCAAATCAAGTCTTTGTCAACCAAAGTTTCACGGTTACTTAGCGTTATTCTTGGTTTCTGGCGGCAAATATTCTTAGCGCGCATGACCCCATTAAGGAAAGCTAAACATACAACACACTATAATCTGGACTCCATCCAAAATCACAAAGAAATGTAATATTTCAAATACAATGTCTCAATTCGCATGCCTTAAATGTGTACCAATAAGATACATAATTCAATAAGCCATTAGGCCTATATCGAGCTCAATCAAATTAATACAATCTTAAATTGCGGTATTTCTTCATTAAGCAAATATTGATTAAAAAAATAAAAATATATTTAAAGAAATATTTATATTCACATTAAATGTTCCTTCATGATTTAAAATCATTTATTTAATGGCATGATCTATAAAGTTTAGTAAAAGTTTGAATTTTTGCTCGCTAGATAGCGTTACTATCTTATGTATTGCAAATATGTTTTCTATTCTTTCTAATTATGAAATTCATATTATTTATTTTTATATTAATTAATATTTTTTATATTAAATAATTTTTAATTTTTGTATTATTGGCAAAGTTTGAAAGCAATTGAACAAGTATTTTATGATTTATTGTAAATTGTGAATTAAAAGCCACTACAAGTTATTTTACTATGATAGACATATAGGTGACCATAGGTTTTGTGAGCATTTGTTGTTCGTTATTAAATTATATTTTATTATTCACATAAATAATTCTGGAGCATTCATCTCCATGTATAGAATAATAAAATTACTTCTTCCTATACAAGTAGGAGTCTTAACGCTGTAGATCACCCCCGCCATCTTGGTACGCACCTTCCAGTAATTTACACGGGAATTGGTTTACTCATTTTATGCCTCTCGGAAGTAGGATATTCAAGTTCCGCTTTCACAAAATTTATCTTGGTGGTTATTTTGACTCTTTTATAGTTTTGGTTTGTGAAGTTTCTCCAAATATATAAGTATAATGTATTATTAATAGTTTGCTATATAAATCACAATATGTTAACGGGAAATTATACTGTTCCTGTGTAAAATATTGCATTTCTATAAAGTAGTATGAGTAAAAGAGAGCATGACAATAAACTGTGCGAAAACAGAAGTTAAAACTATACTCCTGAAAAGTATAAAACGACTAAAACAATTCCCATGTTAATCAATGGAAAGTGCGTACCAAGATGGCGGGGGTGATCTACAGCCTTAATTGATGTCCAAATAAGGTAAGGCTCCTGCTGGATAATTCTTGTCATTTCTAGCACGCCCGACACTCTCGCGTAGTGGAACTGCGGCACGGTGACAATTTCTTGCAGGAGTATCAAGACAAAAGGTTTCGCATCGTATCCTCTCACATCAGAAAACGGATCTACGTATTGAAAGGAATATTCGTATATTTATAATTTGCTCTACCGATGTCATGAGGTCGGCCTGAGAACCATCGCAAAATCAATATTGAGATGCAAATAAATGAATAATTAATAAAGTTTTTCCGTATACAAATTCAGAAGGGTGGAAAATGAGCTCGTCTCAATTAACATACTAAACAAAAACTTGGAGCAGCACTTATTAACTTCCTCTCTATATTAAACCTGAACTGCACTCGCTTTTGTTTTACATTAAATCTTAAACCGAATCCCAAAACAAATTTCCTTGTAACACTGCATTCATTAAACTGTTAAAATAAATAGTTTTACTTTATTAACGCAGACAATGTACTATGCCACGCAATTACCAGCTTTCTTGGCCTGAGCCAAAATTGCCTAAAGGCCTTAAAATAAAATTCAATTCAAATTCAAATTACCAGAGAGAGTCTTTCTTTTGTTACTCTTGAAGAGATCTCCATTTTATGAACTTGAAGTTGCCTTCCTATGATGAAACATTTCAGTACGTACATGTATGAAGTTGGGATATCCCTGGAACCTGAACTGGTGTTCTGGTTCTATGTATTCGCGGACAACGTACTGTAGTAGATATGGAAAAGCATACTGATTGGCTGTTGATTTTCGGTTTATAGATGTATTAATTGTTAAGTTTGAATTCCACGATGATGAATGCTGAATTCTGTAACTTCATCCATAATTAGGAAAGTTTGGACGTAGACCGGACTATACTTTGGAGCTACAGATATAAATAAATCATGGTTCTGATATTAGTTTTGTTCAGTTTTCTTTATTGAAATTTAGTTCAATGAAAGCTCACGACATTTCGCGGAAGGAAGAATTTTTCAAGTGTTTGTTTATTTTTGCAATAAGAGTGTTAAACTAAAGCTGTTTATGCATTAGCAAAGACTTGAGAAAAAGTTTTCGGAAAAGTTACCTATTTCCAATTTACAAGTGGGAGAATACTAGTTCATGAAAAGTTTTAAAAACAACAGAGAGAGCATATTTTCAGGATTTCTTTTAAGTAAAATTAGGCATATCAGCATACGGAATATACATATGTAATCTCTGGATATCTGAAGAAATTACGACATTTCTGCATGCTTACTCCAAGAAGTGAGCATAAAAATACGGGAAAAGAACTTACATTTTTTATATTTGCTAGAAAAAGTTCTTGAATTCAATTTTTATTCAAAACTGTTTTTAGTTGGTTTGTTTATATGCGCAGGTGTAACTGTTAGTAAAATAATTAGTACTGATATGCACCTTAGTTTAGTTTACATTATTTTTAGACACATTGTGTATCTACTTCAAAATCAACCTAAATTATGAACGTAAAGAACGAAGTGAAATGATTTCTTTATGTTGTTCTGGTGGAAGTGAAAACTAATATGAAAATAAATTACGTTATAAATGTTGATTACCTTATTCAATTGAATTCATTTTAAGTAGTACCTCTACTAAAAATAACTATACGTAACGGATTTAATTGCCTTTGGCGATATAAACAATATTCGTTGAAAATTCTTTGATTTAGTGTATATAGTCTATTACACACATAGTCTATTAGTAAATACTGTTTGCTCTACCCAACCATTTCCATTTATATTGTAGATTAGAAGACCGTTAAATGCTCAGTTATATAATTGAAGTGAACCATAAAAGAAATCCTAGATATGGCTCACAAGTGACGCTTTGCAATTAACAATATGTGCCTTCCAGAATTACGAGAGGTGAAATGAACAAACATGAATAAATATGGTAATATAAGATTGTATAGTATTAATGTTACGCCTCTGTGTAGACGTAGAATACACACTGCAACACCATGAGTCGCTATGATCCAGTTCTTCATTTTTCATTGTATAGTTAATTGTATTATTTTGAGCTTCTGGATCATGAAACGTATCCTTTATTGCAATTATATTTTACTTCATGTATCCAAAAAAATTGAAGAGTATATTTCTTTTTGTTGTGCGTACATCAAGAACATCTACTGAAGTTTCGTCAACTTTATATTATTTTACTGTACAAACCAAAGTGTGTCATATACGTCCCGATATTGAAAACTTTGTGTCCTTTTTTCCTATTCCTATTAATCACACATATCGTCGTTATGTCATCAATAAAACAACTCCCGACGTTATCATTTTAAGAAACATTGGTTTAAATGAAACGTGAATAAAATATTAGGTTATTATTTCCACGTATGATTTAGTATGCAGAAAATATTGGTGGATAAATTTGCTTAAGTACAATTTAAAAGTGATGTTCAGAACGATTTTCGAGAATTTTGCGGCATATAAAATGGGTAAGTAATGTATCAGTCAATATCTAAGACTGAAGGCTATTCCTTTAGTCTCGAAGCAAGAGGACTTAACGCTATTAATGCTTTCAGTGTCATAGCCACATTTGTATCATTATAGTGATCTTATGTGTGAAAGATAATGTAAATATCTCATGAATAACTAGTTTTTCTTAAATAAATGCCAAAGGAAATAGTTTGCAATAGTGGAAAGCGAATGCAAACAACACATATAAAATTAAAATTGCAAACAAGTCAAAGCATGGTCTGAATAGAGGCAGAGTGCCACAATATGGTACCACTTGTCAGTAAAAGTGCACATTTCTCGCACTCCATTTCCCCTCTGAATATGCTTGATTGCAGGCGTTGTCCACAAATCTCAGCTCATCTCTTCAATTGTATACTGTTTACGGTTTACTTGCTATTTACGTGAAAACTTAATCACTCTTGACTTTGAAACCTTGGAAGAGTGCTAGTGCCCAGATCACAAGATCATCAGCTCACCAGTCTCTTTCACACATCCACTTTTTGTTTGTTCTTGGTTCGAGAAATGCAAAGTAAATAATCCCAAGTCTAGACGATCGACAGATTTAAATACCATTTAAGTGTAACAGGATGCTCTTGAGATAAGAATGAGAACTCTATCTTTATTATCAATGTCACCTGAGTAATGAAGATTTCTAACGTCTAATGGTAATCTAACACCAAACACACACATTATCACACACAGAACTCCATTATTTTTATTGTTTTTTTACACGATTCTGAACTTACACTTTCCAGCTTGGGCCAGAATTAAAAAAGAATTAAGTGAACTGGGTTGTTTAAGATTTCCAGTGAAGTATTGGAAACTTAGAGAATAATAAATCTTACTACTTAGGTAATCATAGAAAAGTGTGGGTCGTAGGTTCGATGCCGATCCTATCCTTGTGAACTTCTCTATACTGTTAACCCAGTCCTTAGTAGTAACGTTGCTCTATTGGGATTTTACCTCACCTCATAGGGAAGCCTACAACAAGGACATGTCTAAAGATGAGAGTTTGTAATTGAGGACGTGGGTAGATCAACGACATAAAAAATTAAGTTTTGCGAAAATCGCAATATGTTATTTAAAAAATGATCACAAATGAATATAGGGAACCTGCATTAATATGTGCTGCGATTATGAGCATATACAAGATGACTACAATAATATCCCTAATGCTACACAGTGATGGGAATAGTATTTGGGGCTAACTCCTTCTTTGATCATCGAAGACAAACAATTTATGATGGGATACCGGTAGTACAATAGACATAAGAGATTCAGAATTAACAACACTTTTGTCGTTAGTCTTTTCATGTTCTCAATTTTTAATATTCTTTACATATGAAACTTCAGATATATAATTTTTATCGGTTATATTTCAATGGGGATGATAATACCGTAGGTCATAGCCTGAATACATGTTTGTGAAAAGGTTAAATAAATGATATATGAGTTTTATTAAATTGTAAATTACAGACTGTCAACGATAGAGTTTTCCTTAACTACTTAAGCATACGATTAAGTCATGTAGGTGTCAGAATGTATTCAATATCTCATACATCTCTACAGAATCAATGTTAATGACAATATTTCAACTTCCTCATATAAACTTGCTTAGTGGTTGCTTCTCGTATACATAGAAAATAAATGTTTTAGTGAATAACGCAAATATTTAAAATATATTTGCATATCTTGAACATACTATACTGTTTGTTGTGACCTCATTTCAAATTTAATTCTAACACACAACTTGGTCTGAATACACATAACAGTTCGTGAACGTTCTCAAGTATAACTGCTGATCAGACCTTTAATTTGAAGTGATTCACAATGGAGTAATCAAAAAATGCAAGGCTGATTTTCTGCTTTTTCTACTCTGACGAACGTTCATAATTCATTTACTGTTGTCTTTCAAAACTTATCAGCTAAAGAAACAAAAATGGAGCTGGTTGCAACAATGATTATCATCCTTGTCTTAAACTGAGTGGCCTGTAATGAAAACCAGAAAACAAAATTTAGCTTATGATTTGCTTATAAAAGATTTATTGCAATATAAAAACATTTATCCTTCCAATTTCCATGCTGATATCACTAGAGAAACAACAAACGTGTACGGTACGTTCCTGTATTTACAGACTATTATTTGTTAACATCGTCTTTCTTTCAGACCTTCAACTAGAATACACTCATTTTGTTACTTTTCTTAATATAGGTAACTAAATAAATGCTTATTGAAAGAAGACATAAGAAAGACTAATAAAGAAAACAGTTCATTTCTTCCCAGGAGAACCATTTAAGTTCTGAAAGTTTCTAGGAAATTTTGTTGATTCTCATCTACTGAAAAACTGAAAAAAATAAAATAAATGAAGAGTATAATTCCAAAATCGCTCAGACCATTTTCAAACATTTTCAGAAATAGCAAAAATAATGTACAGTGAAGGATTCACACTTTATTAATATTTTTTGCTATGCACTTACGTTTTATACGTTAATACAAGATATATATCTAGCAACTGATATTAAATTCTTGAATATTTTCGTTTGAAATGCAAGTGCCCAAATAATACAATTCTGTGAAAACCTGTTCAGTCCATGAACTTGGCAAGTTTTCACATACATACCAAATACAACTAGAGGATAAGTTATAGTATTGATACATCTGATATTGCTTTATGCTTAATATACATCTAAGAATATATAATAAACATAATGCACACTTGACAGAAGTTCTAAGTAAGGGTGATGTGGATTTCCCTTGGTGCCTGGGGTTTCATCTCCGGTTGTTGATTCTGAACTTCATTCCAAACAAAGATAATCTTTGTATGTCCACCTAAACAGGATTCGGGAAAAAGAATAGGCAACCACTAGTTTTATAACTCCCTTGTTAATTTATAGCCTACCTAGGACTAACTATAACTTATCTCTTATATAGATCCTTTTGTTCGTGGCTGAACACATGATTTGGAGGTCTGTAACTATGACCTCGCACTGGGGAGAAATGTTCTATTTTCTTCCCTTTTGTCGGAGAGTTTATATATTACTTAATACATCAGGAGAGGTTGCATTTTTATCTTGCGAAGCTGTCCTGACTTGAATAGACCAACTTCAATTATGCCAGCAGAAACCTTCTCTTTTAAATGCTGCAAATAATGAATTATGATGGTACCTCTTCCTGCGCAGTGGAGTAAGCGAGTTTTGAAATGCACTGCTCACTGGGCTGAGCGAGTTCTCACATATTACATACAGATTCAAGCTATACAGGGTGTTGCAAAATAAGGGCGACCAACCTACCTGACGAGATTCCTAACATGGAAATAAGACAAAAGTATAGACCATCGAAGGTGCACAAGTGCTTCGTTTCGGCGCTGTAGGCTGCCGAAACCGAGGGAAAATGAACGTAAGAGTTTGATATTTCCAATAATACTAACAGTAGAACTGCAGGGTCAAGGTACCCTCAAAGACTTCAAACCTGTTTTATAAAAAAATGAATATCCAAAAATTGTGCAATGGGTACGCAAGAGATTCCCCAAAGTAGGAAGGGAATTCCCAGAAATTCTCTGAAGTAAAGGTTGAGTTCAAGTAAGCATGAATGGGACTACCTTGCAGCAATTAACAATAATTATTTTGCAACAAGTCGATATCTTAAACAGATTTCCTTTCCGGAATAACTTTTATGTAAAAAAGTGTGGTTGCATAACAGACAGGAGGAAATTACATACATTTCAATGAACATTTGTGGTACCTTTTACCAAGATATTTACATTTGTGGGACTGTCATTGCCCGGTTATATGCTAGTGATTACGTTTATCATTTGTACTTATACGGAAAGTCGTCGTATTCGTGCTTATTTCCACCCACATTCACTCCAGAGAATACCAGGGAATACCCTTTTTCCTTTGGGGAATCCCTTGCGTTCATCCATTGCACAATTTTGGAACATGCTTTTTTGGATAGAACAGGTTTGAAGTCTTTCAGGGTACCTTGACCCTGCAGTTCTACTGTTAATAGTATTGGAAATATCA
>JAGDQP010029955.1:12802-22966 GCA_022664845.1 Lepisma saccharinum | reverse complement strand
CTTAAGAACGACGCTCGGCTCAGCAAGATTGAGTAGCACATGTGATGTAACATCGATATTTATTTGTTGAATTTAGCCTTATTGAAACAGAATGCTGCCAAACCATCCAGAAAACTATGTGAGTTGAGATATCCCAAAAGAATACAAAATTAAGCTTATTTTAAATAATTGAAACTGAAAAATGTCAGGCATTGGATCGGTGTTACTTAGTGCAATCACCTTACGTGATTAAAATGGCGACAGAAAACCCTTGATCAGAATTGTATGTTTGATTACGATAATCTTTCTACGCATGTGCGAAAATCACCATGGAACGGGCAAACGAGAATCTGCAACTACACAAAAAAGATGTCTCGGTATTTTTGACAAACACTTTTCAATCACAGCACGATTACTGCAAACATCTATACTTATCTGGAACATTAACTATGTATATCAAACAATATATATATTTTTTTTACACTGCAGCTATGAAAACAAGTTTAACTTTCGAATGTTTCGACTCTGGAAACCATAGTTATATATTACTTGAGTTTCGATTATGAGTGTGATTCCTTCAGTCAAACTTTTCCTCTGTTTGATTGTGTCTGGAAAGACGTAACAAATCTGCGTAAAAAAATAGAATGTTACATATAAGAAACACAAATTTAGAAACTTTTACTCCTGTTACAGTCGACAAAAGCATTTATTCATCTGGCTATCATACCCTGACATCTTTTATTTTTCTCTCGAACGTACTGTACAAGGTGTCTCGTCGGCTGGCAAGAGAATGCGTTAGAATTGGTGACGTCATCACAGAGGGCGCACATAACATTTTTCTTCTGCTCGATCCGTTGATGAAATCTTATAATTTTGAGAAATAGGTCGTAAAATTCCGTGAACTTGACTGAGGAGAAAAGTGCAGGAACGACCTTAAACATGAAAGACTCAATTCCTTTTGAAATGAGAAAAATCTACTTGAAGAGTTCCATTCGTTTAAGAAAATTCCATTTTTCCAGTTCAACAAAAGACTCGGATGAACTTCCATAGCAGGGAAAGAGAGGTGCTGTTAAGTGCTCTTTCATTTAGTACAATCGATTTCCGTTTACGAATTTCTTCTGGGAAGGAGCACAGCTATGAAAATACTCTTCCTGTCTTTGGCTACTTAGAGATACAATCTTTAGAATTCAGAGGCAACTTCTGCGTGTGGAAACATATCTAACAATTTAGTGATGTGAGTCCTTATCATCGTAGATATGCCTCATGGGGTTCGACATCTCGGCAAGATAGTCCAATATTCAAGTGAACACTGTCCGGCTTTTGATAAAAAAATATTTATGAATAATACACAATACATATCCAATTCATAAAACAATCTTTAATTTGAACTAGTTATTAATAATTTAAATTTTCAGCTTTTAAAAATGTTAAGTAAAAGTTCTAGAGTTCAGTTATATAATAAATAATAAAATATTTTATTCATTGGATGAAAAGAAGTGAGCTGCAAAACGTTTTTTTTTCTTCACCACAGAGTAGTGTAAGCATTACAAAACAGCAAAGTCATTTACCGAAAAGAAGCCCAATCAATTGTGGTAAGCAAAGCCGAGGAACCAACGGGGAAAGTGTGACGAAATGACACCATTTTAACTTATTCAGTTGCTTTGGATCATGGTACCATGTCATGTCTTATTGCATAGCCTTCTTATTTTTCACTACTAAACGTGATTTGAGACGGAAGTAAAGCATTGATGTAAAAATAGAATTTTAGTGTTAATTGGTATTATTAACTTCTCTCGCGAACCACGGTACTGCTGGTGTGAGCAAATTCTAGGAAACAGATGATGGGATTGACATGAAACATGTTTCTCCAGGAACTGTGCACACATTTCTGATCTCCACTATCCCAGTCTCCTGAGTCTTTAATTATTCAGAGTATTTTGTTTCGTAATAAAGAAAGAAGATGGCTGATGCGATGGGACACATTACAATGGTCCACTGCAACCAATAATGTTTCGCCGTTGTAAAGATTCCCATAGTTGCCTTGGCTTATCGCATTGAGTGCCATCTGTTAGTGCTGTGTTGAACTACTCAAGGGATAAATAACGTTGTCAAACCTTCGGGTTGTAGCTCCCATTAAGCGTAGTTTATAGGGTGTCGGATTGCTGGCCAGGAGAGGATTCGACTCCCGGAGAGTTCACGGTTTTGTATTCTTTCACAGAAATTTACTTTCTAATTGTTTGAACTTCTAAATAATAGATCCGTTTTGTTAATTTTGGCCTTCTCAATATTTTATACAATTAACGGAAATATGTGAGAAAAGTCAGGTTGGAATATTTTCATTATACATATTATCAATATTCTATACAAAGTCACTATTTTACTAACTTCCCGGGACAGGTTAGATAAGGTCAGGTTAGATTTTTTAAAACCATTTATCACGTTTCAATCGTTAAGTCGCTGACGTCTCTTCCGGGAATCTTTACGACGGCGACTGTCCCGGCTGCAACCGATCAATTAAAATGGAGTTATCTCCTTTCTCCATTCCAACAGCCAATGACTACTTTTTGTCATCAACGTTAGAATTTAAAACGCGTCCATTGACTTGGCGCCATTCTGTCTATCTCAGAACAAAGGAAACACGTTGTAGAATTAAATAATCTTATTTCATGTAACAACTAAGAAAAACAAAATAAATGTCTCTTTCAGCCTCACTGTTGCTGCCCATTTGTACTTCTGAACGAATCTCTTAAGATATTGCGTCTGCTCGACTGCTATTGGACTTAAAGGGAGAAAAATGAGCAAGCATAACAAGTGAAGGAATAGCTCCAATTCTTGAGGTTCATTTGTCAAAGACCTTTTCCATGTCTGTTTCGTTTACCAAGAAGAATTACTGCTTTTTAAATTTTCAACCAGATTTATTTGCCTTTTGTATCCGAGTTCTTTTTTGGTTATTCTATCTTCTTTTCCATCTTTCTTGTTCTTGTACTCGGTCATATTAAGCTTCTGTCAAGAACAGGAACAGAAGCAAGAGTTTCATTCATCTATTTATACCGTGTAGAATTTTTGTTGAAAGTCTCAAGTATTTTGTTACTCTCTGTATATGACGAAACAGGTTATCGTTCATAACGTACTACTTTTGTGGTTCGTTATCATGCTCGTTCATTTGTCAATCATTCGCAATGAAAATCTATTAAAATGAACTTTACGTCGAAGTTATTATTGTTTGAAAGGTGAACCCTAACGATATACTTCTACCCGAGATATTCAACAATATGAATTTCCATTCAATTCTAAGTTAGGTCATCAATTTCAATATTCTTAATTCTAAACAGTGTTTTCGACGGATGAGAGGTTTTACTTCTTCCTTAGTAACGAAGGGATCCTGGGATCGATTCCGATGAGGATACAAGTGGTTTGGAATCCCTAAACTTGTAAATATCGTCCTTCAGATAGCATCGCCATTCGAGAGAAAGGTAATAGCTAACCACCATCGATTCACCGTCCCCACAGACATTTGAGTCATAAATAAATTAATGTCCAGGCAGGGCACCAATAATCACCGTCCTCGTCAAGTGTAGAAAATAAAGGCACGTTAGTATATTTCATTTGGTGGCCAACAAAATCTTATTGGTTCTGAGTTGAAAGTTGCCGACTGACAGATGGACACCAATTATCTATGCGGCTTTAACTTAACCTTATCAACGACACATCAACCACCTTAAAAACCCTCGTAGGTGCTGAGTTCCTGACTTGAAAGTTTTTAACGGACGTAAGGACATAGATGTTCTGTGCGCACATTGTATGAAAATAAAAGAGAATCGTGAGAAACTTTTTCAAACATAAGTCAAATATTTTAAAATCTTATTCTTATTAGGTTATATTAGGTAGGTCCATTAAGGGTAATGGTAAGAGAATACTACTAAAAAAAGCATTGCCATTCATATGTCATTAAATAAAACAAATTTGTTTTCGTAATACTTACGAAAAGGAAAGTGAAAAACAAAGTAGATAACAACATACATAAATATAATTAACTCCTTGAAAGTTTAAAAAAGGAAACTTTAACTGTTCGAAATGTCTTTTCATTCCACATCCTTTGGTACACAATCACAGCAGCTGAAAGGAGCAAACCGTCTAAATTAATCTACTACCCACTCAGAATCCTCTGAATATTAACCTATAAAAGCCAGGTTAGAAATGAAGTTGAAGTGCTAATGAAACCCTAAACAACATTTCTCTAAACATAATTGTCTGTGAACGTAAAGCAAAGTTAATGAAATAAGGAATTAAATCGCACCCAAATATGGATTCATTTATGGTCGTCATGCGTCTACAGATACTTTAAGTGCGATGTGCGTGAAATTGCAAGTTCCTGCGGTTTGAAACTGTTCTCTCGCAATTAAAAAGAAAAGAATGTTTTTTTTTTTTGCAGAAGTCTTCACAAAATGAGTTTAAACTGAATTAACCATTGCTTTCCGTCCGACACAGAACAAATTAGTTTGAGTAATACAAGCGTTGAGCTGTTGTTAATTTTCTTTTTCATGAAAAAGACTGATGTTGCTTTTGCTTCATACAGGGTGTGCCTGAAGTGAAATTCCAGGTGAGTTTGTAGATTTGGATGAAATGTGCTTTCTGATTGGCTTGGAGCTTCGAACCTTAAGTGACACTTGCAAGTACAACATGAAACATGGCGGTCATTTGAAGGTTGAAGTAGGCAGGGATTAGTTTAGCTTGTAATTCCGATTCTAATTTACTTTGCACCGGAATCCTTGCTGTCATTTGAAGGAAAGATGAAAGCACGTTTCCTTCGGCTAAGAGCAATTTTGCTCATTTATAAGATATATATTTAATTACATTTATTAAATAGATTTTATAAACGAAAGAAATTGTATCAATAGTGAAATAAATTCAAGGAAACTACGCTAAATTCTTATCACAACTAGATTACAGATTAATTAAGAAGGGAAAGTCCAAATTTGAATGTGGAGTTCGGGAATCAAATGAACCTAAAATGAAAGTGGATCACAGGAAACTAAATGTGTGCTAAATTTGTATTAAGAGTTTTAAATTGTGTAACATATACAGAGTCATAAATGTACTTTACAAAAGCAGCAGCAATATTGAAAGCAATTTTAATTGCAATCTAACTGACATCTAGTTGCAGGATAAGTCGCATATGTCACTATGATTAAGGGGTAGTGAGTATGTACCATTGAAATGCAATAGATGGGCCACGTATATTATAAGTGCACTGAAAGAAAAGAGAAGTGCTCTAAAGAAAAGTAGTTCTTTGTTTTAGAGTTCGTATTGATGGGCCTTGTTTAAACAAGACTTCGTGTTATTAATGAAATGTGGGATAGCGTTCAAAAGATTAATATACACATTTGCCAACGCCCTCATATGTCTTTCGGAAATCACATGTGGCCATTATACTTATACCGTGATCGACTAATGTTATGTTGAATGTCCACCAGTCATACTTGAATTTTCTACTACGTGAGGTACCTTGAGGACTTTTATATATTTCAGGCTATCTGGTGCCCTGAAACTATTTATTTTTGGAAAAAATCATCTTCAGTCACATGGAGAAATAGCAATGGTCTTGATGTTATACGACACTTGTTGGTTACCTTATTAAAGTGTTATTGGTTTGATATTACCGAAGTAAATAATAAATATTATTTAGTGGGGATAGCAGTTGATTCGTATTCTGTCCAGATGGATCTAACGTTTTGAGGTGTTTCTGCCACGGCTTACTATTCTTCTGTGGTAACTGTTGGTTATCCTTTACCTTTGACTACCCGGGTACAGTATTAAAGATATGAATACCAGAGTCAGTTCCGAAAGACTGCTAGTAATTGTTTTTCCTAAAGAATAACTGTAAGCAAACATATGAAACAATTTAAGTCGATTTTCTTTTCTTTTGTGTATTTTTAAAAATATTAAATCAATGATAAAATAAAGGTTTTGGGAAAGTGTGTATGAAAGGATTTCTTTTTATATGGTTATGTCAAAAATCCACAAACTCTACAAATGCGCATATATATTTGAGTGATTTCCAAATTGATCATTACTTCAAAAATCTTTTTCAGTTACACCAACTATTAAAATAAAACAAAGCAAATTATTTGCGATCTTATTCATAAAATGTCTTTTACTAGAAAACTGCAGGATGTTTCTCACAACTACAAATTGAAATTGTTTCATTAAAATACTTGCAAATTTTCACTGAATACTCCAAACAAATCACTTTACCCTACTAATGACACATGTATGTATTTTCGTGTCTTTTTGAGATCGCATGTAGTATAGGTATTTCTTCGGCCAGCTTGCATATGTTACAGATACCGATGGCATCTGTAGATTTGTCACATATGCAAGATATTTTGGCTTTCTCGTCATTTCCATCTTCTTCCTTTTCCTGTTCTGATGAACTCTTATGATCTATTGTCAAAGGAAAGTGCTCATCACACGACACATCATCACTCTCCGTTCTATCTTCAATCAGTTAATTTTAGATACCTTTCTGAAAGTTAACATTGCCAGATCGAATCGACACGGATATCCATACCACGCTTTGTTACATTAACACACGGGTCCGGTCTAGGAGACGTACTCTCAATTGTACTTCTCTATTTACCGTCACTACGTAATTCATTTTTGTGTCAAATAATACTCTGTTGTAGCCGCAGAATAGTTATGTTGATGGAACAGTTCGAAACGGTGAGTTCGTAGACTTGCCAACAAAGCATGCGGTCTGTGTGACCGGACCTGGGTGCTGCGTTGTTACGACATTAGATAATCCAATATGGGTAGTATAAATTGAAATCCACGTTGTCAAAGCAGTATTCTACCGGAGTCTAGAAAGAATAAATTTTATTGCCGAGGTAAAAGCTTTGTAGAATTCATACTTACACTGCAAAAAATAGCTGTGTTAATTCAACACAATGCGGTGTCCCAGCGTGACTACCACTTTTGTGTGTTAAATCAACACAACACACGGTGTTGATTTCGGTACTGTGAAAAAAAAAGTTACGGCTACATTTAGATTTGAACATGGGTTGCTCAGTTAGAAGTCGAGCGTCTTACGGACTTCGCTAAATCGCCAGACAGAAAAGGTAATAGGTGCAGACGATATTTAGTGAACAACATTTGAATTAAACTACTACACTATACATTTAAACAGTGTAGAGGATCAAATATATGTTGCTGAATCCCCAAAACTAACTAAGTTACTTGCACGACTTATCCCATGGTTTAATCACTTCCTATTTGTCAATAGAGAACCATAATTCCCATTCATTGAGAATGTTCTACTTCTATGAAAGCAAGCAAGATGACGACAGCCAAACACTTGAGCAGCATTCCTGCTTCCTTATCGTAACAACATGTCAAATGCTGCGCTCGCTTTCATAGAAATGGAACATATTCACAATAAATGGAGATCGTGATCCCTAATTAATCAATGGAAAAGTGATTAAATCATGGCATACGTCGTGCGAGTATCTTTTTTTGTGTTTGGGGTTCAGGAAGATTTTTTATCCTCTATATTGTTTCAATCTAGTGCTCTTTCCATCTGACGATTTAGTGAAGTCGGTAAGACGCTGGACTTCTAACTGAGCAAACCATGTTCAAATGTAGCTGCAGCCGTAACTTTTCTTTTCTCCCAGTACCGAAATCAACACCGTGTGTTGTGTTGATTTAACACACAAAAGTGGTAGTCACGCTCAGATACCGCATTGTGTTGAATTAACACAGCTATTTATTACTGAGTAACCATATTTCTGAATTGTTTTACAGCAAAAGAAAAACGTGAAAAAACTGGAGCTTGATGAAGTTGTTCCTCTTCGAGCTGTTATAAGCGAGCAAGATCTGTGGTACATGACGAATCCATAGGTATAGAAGGACTTAGAAACGGTACTCAGATTAGAAGTTGTGATTTGTGTGACGCACTTTCTGAGCTTAGTTTGATTCCAGGACTAGGAGAAAAATTACAGAAGTTGAAATACTTACATAGAGAATAATGCTATGTAATAATTACTTCAATAATATTTATGAAAATTATAAAAAAAATAACAGTGGATTCCGGAGACTAAAATATTTAATCCAGTAGAAATACGACAATGCTTTCATATTTATAATTGCTTTCATGTGTAAAACACACTTGCAAAAATACCTTTCTAGCAGAGCAAGAGAAATGCCCGTGGTGACGTCATCAATATGGCTTCTTTGCGAAAGTACCAACTTATTTTTAAACGACAATATCTTCTCACAGAACTAAGCTTCGTTCCTGTGTCAAATTAAATATAATGAACCGTTAAAGTATTCCAAGTCTATATGATTTGAAATTAGTGCCGACTTTCTTAGATATGGCGAATATTATTCGAAATATTTAGTTATACTCGATTCCAATATTTGTTTAATGGCAATAACTATGAAAGTATCAGAGATAAAGGGAAACATACTGAGGTAAACGAGATATATCATAATCGAAACTGTATATCTATGTCTATAGCATTGCGATATGTTAAAGAGTAAACGAGCTAGTCAAATTTATGTTTCGAGGGATGTAGTGCTTTGGAATCTAGAAAAGTCATGCACTATTTTCAAAATTTTCAATAGGCACAATTTCTCAAGACATTAAGATAAATACTTCGTTCTTCTGTTAAATTAAATAAAATAAGATGTTAAATAAAATCGCATTAACTTCTGATCACTGTACAAAATTTGAGGGGTGGATAGTTCTCAAAATACTCTTCCAGCTTTCTAGAGGTTGTAATTTGGAAATGCAAGTAATTATTGACTGGTGTTTTTGACCTATTTTCCTGTTTGTTTCATAGATTCTTACCTGAATTTGCTGCAATTTACTTTACAGGCCCAAGCACACAGAACCAAAGAAATTTTCCCTGGTACAAAATATAAATAACATAATGTTTGGTTTTCAATATCACATAGAGTAATTTTAAAATGTATGGGATGAAATTAATTCCAGTACATTCCTTTAAAGATTCAAATTTTTGGTGTATTAAAACACTAAAATTTTAAATTCTAACTGACAATTTAATTGACATAGAGTTTTCGCTTAGTTAATTCAACCATAAATTGGAACGTTTGAATATTTTTGTATAGTAAAGTTCTTATTATAAGAATATACTATAAGGTATTGAGATTTTCATAGCGACTTTCGGTTTGTTTTAGATACCAATTATCGATATACCGAACGATACCGAAATAACGATATATCAATATACCGAATAATATTGAAATACCGAACAATATCAAAATACCGAAAAACAATGCTATTGCGTGATATGGATGTATTTAGAGGATTGGCCTGGATCCCCACCCCAAAATTCCGGTTAATATGCAAAAGATTGTATAATTTTAGACGTAATTATCTATATTTAGGTTTCTAACTCTTTTTTTCATAAGAACTTTGTGTTAGGTAAACATTGAAATTAATACAGTTTGGCAGATGAAAAATAATGTAACTAATTTTCATGCTCAATTTATGTGTAATTAATTAGTTTGGCGCAGATTGGAGAATTTATGTAAGATAAGATAAAATGAAGTGTATGAGTGGTAACAGCAGGAGAATTTATGTAAATCAGAGCTAGAGCTATTTTATAGTTCATCTGGAGTTCCTAAAGAAATAACATAATAATGGCATCCTTCCTGAAAAAGAACAATAACATTTTACAACTGGCCATCTCGGGCTCCTGACCTCAATCCTTAAAAATACCTAAAGAGAAGTCTGATTAGAAATGGAGTGAGGATAACTCATTTGCTCATTATTTCTAGCTCTGAATGGAATTCGAAGAGCGATATCTTTTTAACAAATTTTTAAGAACCTTAGCAAACCTCGCTTCCATTAAATTTTTGTTTTGTGCTTTCAAATTAAACGAAGTTGATTTTCAGCCGGGACTCAAACTCGGCATTGTAGCTGTGACTCATGATCTGACACCTGTGACCACTTGACCACTGCGGCGTTCATTACACTATACTGCACTGTTTACATGATTAATCACAGCCATGCAGGTTTGAAATGACATTCTATCTCATTGATAACAAATAAAACAGTAGTTCTTTGAATGTATTGCAGTTCGGAGAATAGCTCTGACTCCTGTTGGCTTTGCAACAATGCATTTTTGATAAAAATCACTCGGGAAACGGAATAAGTTTGAG
>JAGDQP010029955.1:0-12702 GCA_022664845.1 Lepisma saccharinum | reverse complement strand
TAGAGCAGGTTGGAAGTCTTTGGGGGTACCTTTTCGCCGCAGTTCTACTGTTAATGGTATTGGAAATATCAAGCTCTAAATGTAATTTTCCCACGCTTTCGGCAGCCTGTAGCTCCGAAACTAAGTGCAATTCGACAAATTACAAAGACACATGTTGATGAGAACTTTGCGTTTCTAGAGTTTTAACAATGATTTTTTGTCCACCCTGTATATATTCAGCATTTTTTATCCACTGCTGGATGAAAACCTTCTCTTCGTCTTTTGCTTTCCTCGTCACTGTAGCTCCTGAAAAACGCTTGATTTCATCTACCCATCTAGCATTTGGAAGTCGTCTAGGTAGTTTCTTTCCTCTGGGAATCCAATGTAGAGCGAGCGAGAGAGCTCCCCCTATTTTCCTGAAGTCAGCTCCTATGCCTGCACATCAATTTTTTTGCGTTCCGCCATTCCTTTTGTAACCAACAACAACTGATCTAATCCACACAAAGTTATCGTATCACAATCAATTGTTAAACGGCTGGCTGAATCTCTGTGAAACTGTTCGTGCATCGTCTTGCAAACAACAAACAACTATTAGGGAACTAAATACCTTCATCAGATTTACCACTACTCGTCTTTCTTCCAATCTGAGCCTCGACGCTATTCTGTGTGCTAAGAACAAGAGATAATATTAATTTTCCATAGCAATTTTATAATGTCCGACATATAACCATTCGTTAACTTTAAGCTATTACTCATGCGTTTTCGCAGAGACATTTATTAGGTTTATTCGTGAAAATGAAACACAGCCTCTGAACAGTAAGTGACAACTTTAATCAACACAGTATTTAAAGTTCCTTAGCATATCATTAATGGATCTCACGGAAAACTCCCGTCCCTGTCCTGGATTTTAACAATTAGCTCAGAAGATATATAATCTGAGAAACGCACAACGAAAGTCGTACTAAATTATTTCTTTCTTTAAACGTTTAAATATACAATTTTAATCCCGTGAGTGCACAAATTGAGAGACTTTGTAGAAATTGAAATGCAGAGGCACTCATGTAATACACTAGCAGATTGAAAATCCACCAAAGTGCACTTACATTACCTCATACAAAAATTAATATGAACTGCTAATGCATTATTACGCATCACGCCGCTAAAGTAAATGCTAAGGGCCCGCAGGGCCAGCGTAGCTGGACTTCTAGCTCTGATAAGCTACTTTCGTCCTTCGAGTTATTTTGTATAATTGTTTAGAATAAATAAATATTTGATTTATGTTTGAAATGAACCGGATTAAGCACCAGGGCCCAGGCAACGCCCCAAGCAAACCCCCAGAAAATCCACTTTTCCCCTTTTAATTATTTTGAGTGAGCCTAAAGGCATTATCCAGAAGAACAGATCATTTATAAGCAAAATTGCCAGAATTCAAGTCAGGTGAAACTGTAAAAGGATGAAGGATGTTTAGGTAAATGAAGGTGTTGAGAGTAAAATTTATAGATGTTGTCATCCAAAGTACTTTTTTGTAAAAGTTTTGTAAGAGCTCATTTTTGCATCCATGACGAAGATTTGAGTATGATGTTTTGATCTAATCACTGTTATGTTCCTGTTTTAAATTAAATATGAAAGTATTTCTTTATAGGTTATAATATGCCTCTTAATTCTGTCTTCAATGTGATCTGGTAGGTTTTCCTGTATAAAGTTTTTGTGTCTTGCATTTTCAATATACCTTTTCCTACGTTCTTTCAAATATGAATCAATGGGAATTCTGTTGTATAATTGAATTTTGTCCGCAGTCCATAATTTTTCCATATACCGTATCCAGTATCTTTCGAACTTTTCTATCTTTTCCAAATTTATGCCGGAGTGAAAAAGTTCATGCCCATACATGACCATAGGTCTTAATATTGCTAGGTAAAGTCTAATTTTGATGGTTTGTGAGAGTTCTGATCGAAAGTATGATTTAAGTAAAGTGTGAGTTCTGAGTCCTTTTGCCTGTCTTTCTTTGATGTGCATCTTGAAATTTAGCCTATGATCAAGGGTAACTCCTAAATACTTTGCGGTTTTTGTGGGTTTGATTTTTGTATTTTTGATTTTTAAAAATTTCTCTTTGTTTTTACGAGTTCCTCTGCCTGACGGAAAGAAAAGAATGAACTGAGTTTTGTTCTGATTCACATGCAGCTTCCATGTTTCGCACCATAAAACAAATTCATTTGTTATTGCCTGTAGTTGTTTAATTGCAACCTCCACAGTACGAGCACTGGTCCAATACGCAGTGTCGTCGGCGAACAGTCCCAGTTTTGTATGTATATTGTGTGGTATGGGAGTGTCATTTACATATATTAGGTAAAGGGTCGGACTGAGTGCCGCCCCCTGCGGGACACCGCGTTGAATGTATATTTTTTCTGAGAGAACGTCCTCTGTTCTAATTTGAGTAGTTCTGTTAGTTAAGAAGTTATTAAGCCAGCGAATGATGGTTGTTGGTAAGTTAAATGAATAGAGCTTGTATAGGAGCCCGTCATGCCAGACGGTGTCAAACGCCGAGGTCAAGTCCATAAAGACCGTTGCAGCTTTTTTACCTTTATTCAATGCTCTCTGGACGTCCGTGGTGATTCTGATGAGCTGATCTATTGTGGAAATTTTTGTGCGAAATCCTGCCTGGCTATTGGTGATTAAGTGTTTTTCTTCCAAATATAGGTTTAATCTTTTAGTAATGACTGTTTCAGATAATTTAGCAATAGTGTTAGTTAGTGTTATTGGACGATAATTATCAGAATTAGATTTACTTTTGTTCGCTTTCGGAATAAAAATAGTGAAGGCTGCTTTCCAAGATTCAGGCAAAAAACCAGTTCTAATTGGTGCGTTAAATAGCCGTGTCAAAATTTTGAATAAAATATTAGGAGCTTTCTTTAGTGCGATATACGGTATGGAGTCCGGATCTGGAGCCGTTGATTTCTTCTTCTTCAACACATCGATGATCTCCTCTTGGGAAACTTCATCAAGAAGTATGTCACTGAATCCGTCATTATAATCACGCCTATCCAACTCAACAATGTCTATGGAGTGATCATTGCACGTATTGCACGTATTATTGCACGTATATTTTCGGATGTTCTTACTACCTCCCTCTGGATTTCTTCAGGATAATCCCGATCGTCTTTGGTTCTTTCTTTAAATTTGTTGTAGAAAATGTTGGTGAAGTCTTTATTATCTGTTATAGGAATGTTGTCTATTTGGGCTGGTAATATCTTTCTTGTTGTTTTGTTGGTCCTTGCCTTAATGGTTTTCCAAAATATTTTAGGGTTTTTGTAGTACTCTTCCTGCAAAATAGATATATGTTCATTAATTTTTCGTTCTCTAAACAGTTTGATTTCTTTTTTGATAATTTTGTTTAATTGGTTAATTTCTTGTTTTAAATAATAGGAGGGACGTTTGTGAAAATCTCTGGATAGCTGATGCTTATTTCTGATAAGTTGCATTAAATCTGCTGGTAATCTTTCTGCGCCCATAATAATCTTCTCTTTTGGAACCGTTTGTTTAAGTGCAGAATGCAATGTTTGTATAATTTTATCGTTTACCTTGTTAATGTCGTCTGTATTTATGATTGGAGTATCTATATTTTCTAACTCTAGTTGTATCATTTGCTGATATGCTTCCCAGTTAGCTTTGCTATAATTAGTGCGCATAATTACATTCTGAGTTTTGTCTAATTGTAGTCGGAAGTGGATGTATATTTCGCCATGGTCTGTGGGGAGGCTTTTTTGAACCATTTTGTGTATAATTTTGTTATGAATAGCAGGAGACAAGAGAATTCTGTCCGGCGCAGTTTCAACATTGTTCATAAATCGGGTAGGTTCAACATTAACATTGATGAAAGGTGATTGTAGAAGATGTCTAAATAAGATCCCTCCATTGTCATAATTCCGTTTATATTTACGAACATTATTTTTAGAATTGTGTTATACGATTGTTTGGAGTCAATATCATTATTCTTGCCCGCCATCATTGTCCTCACTATTGCTTTGATATGTAGAATAATTGGATTTTTGCTTTTTAATAAATTCCTCAATGAAAACGTGAACGTGACCGTCAGTAGAAGTAACAATGTTCAATCTGCAATTAAGCAATTCTTCTGAAGTTCGTTTAATTGTACTAGTTAATTTATTTAGCTGATCTTGCGGTGTCATCATGGCAAAAAATGAGGCAACCCATTTAACTATGTCAGATTTTGTTTAACTCGATTGTTTCCTCATTATTAGTCTCCTCTTCTTTGTCCGGTTGAATATAAACATTGTTTGTTGATTTTTTGTTTGTGTATTTGTTTCAATGTTACTTTGTTTAACAATGTTAGAGTAGTTAGTGTTCTTCTCAGCAGGATCAATTCTGAAAATTTTCTGTAAGTTTTGACTTGTATGAGGTCTTCTAGGACAGTTTGAAGCCGCTGTTCTATGCCCGGTAACCTTACATGTCCCACAAAAAAGTCTATTAGGAACAATTCTGCAGGTGTAAATAAGATGTGACTCCCCGCACTTGTAACAAGATGGCTTTTTTGTACATTTCCCTTCTGCATGATATTGTTGGCATGTTCTACACGGAAATGGACGATCTCTAGTTTTAGATTCCTCTACCCTATATCTGTTATATCCTATAGAGACCCCATTCGTTATTAAATAGCTTACTAGCTTAGGATCCTGTGTGAAAAGTCTGACTAGCGGTAATGGTCCTCTGTCATTAATAATCCTAGTGGCATTAGTAATAGGCAAACCCTTTTCTTTGAGGTGGATTTTTAGTTTGTTAATATCTGTACTAGTAGGGACCCCCCCTGATAACACATGTAAATGTTGTTTTGGAGATAGGTTTGTTAATTGCCTTTCTCTTTTCTTCAAAAGTATTCATTTTTGCTTTAGGACCAAATTCCTTTTCTGTGAAAGCCTGTAGAAATCTCTCCTTATCATTTCTGTCTTTGAAATGCATTTTAAAATCTTTGTGTTGGTTCATGGGATAGATAGTTAAGCCGAGATTCGCAAGTCTAGCACATATTCTGTTATGTAATGAAAGTGGATCCATACATTCCTGTGACATGCTACTCAGTATAACTGTATGAGTCATTTCTGATTCCTTAACTGTCACGATTATTTAAACCTAATTATGTATATTTACTCTGAATAAGAAATCTACGTTGTATTTATAATTTTCGAGGTAGAAATAGAACACATCCAAATCTACATCATTACAAACATATATCATAACTTAATTATATTAAATTATTTTATTCTGCACTCGGTTTTGCTAAATACTTATTGGTGACCAAAGTTCGTGAATTTTCTTGAGTTGTACATTCATTACCATCTCTGATTTGTTTTTGTAAATTCTACTTTTCTATTCATTCTTACGTAGGCTTTGTGGAAATAGAGGATTAACGTCATGAGTATAACAAAATATGTTGTTTTATTTCGTAAATTTGTGATAATTGGTTTTATTTCACTGACAGTTGTATCATTTTTTTTGTAAATAAAACTCATGCAAAGAAGATGAACCAAGAAAATTATCCCTTCACTAGCACAGGAGGAAAATTATATATATTTAAAACGTGAAGAGTTTAGGTAACGGAAATTTATTCTCATCATTTTGATTTACGGTCCACTTCTCATCATTCACGAAATGTTAGTAGAGACAAGAGTTCTTACGTTAACCAGAGATTCTTCCTGAAACAACATAATTCAAATAAAATGTAGTCCGTTTAGATATTGGAACCAGGTTACTATAAGCTCTCCTTCATTATATTATTCCACTATATGTAACATAGAGGTAACGCTGATTATATGCTATCCTTAACTTGTGTGAAATAGATTTGTGAATAAATTATATCTATTGAATCATTTTTAATCTGGTAAATAAAATTTGTTTTGTAGAAACGTAGCATAGTTTAGTAGTCTAACGGACTAGCCAGTATTTATTTAATTTATTTTGGCATTCGAGATATGCCTTACTTTTACCAGGTAATCTGAGTAGCACGTTAATCTTTAATCTCTTATCACCGTATGTTTTAACTAGATGTGTTTGATTTTAGGTGCAGATGTCTGACTGCTCATACGTTTTGCATACTGCACAAGGTATTTTTGTGGCATTAGGTAATGGTGAAGATCTTATGTGTGATGAATTGGAAGACTGGAAATTGTTATGAAAGTGTAGCTTCAGAAATCACACAGACACATTGAGTAATCTCAAAATGAATTGGAGAACATAAAAGCAGGTGAGAAACAAGTGTACTATGAAGAGGGTGAAACTGGGAGGAAATGATCGCCCCTTCGTCATTAGAAGGGTATTCATGATATGATATATTGGATGGTTCCTCTTTATTCATAGCTGACGATACACTGAAGTCTATAATGAAGCATCGAGATGAGAAAAAGAGAAGGTGAATTCAGAAATTGTAACCTGAAACAAATGTAGAAACCGATTGATGAAGTAGAAATGAAGTGTTTCTTAGGATTGCGGCATACAATTTACCCTCTAAATGCTAACCATCGCTGGTTTGAAGCTCTTTGGGATAATAATTATGGAGTCCCAAATTTCAGAGTTGCAATGAGTAACAATCGATTCTTAAAATGGATATTTTTGGGTTTGATGATGAAATCATAAGAAACAGACCATCTAGAGCCTGTACAGAATGGTTGTGAAAAGTTTTATAGTCTCATAAAACAATATGAACCTGGCGACGACCTGAGAGTTGACGAATAGTTAGTTCCTCTTGGGAGGAAATATGCTATCGGTCAATATATATAAACAAAACCAGCCAAATATAGGATGAACATTCAGTGGATTGCATATATATATACGTGTGTTTCTGTGTGTGTGTGGTGTAAAGGACCGGGTAACTGGGACAGAACCGGCAAAGCGGGACTGGCGCCCCCAAGAAGCTTCAACCACTAACTGGGAGGAGACTCCTTAAATCCTCTTACTATAGTTGTTACATCAGAATAAGGATTTCTAAGTATTTGTCGTTGCTGTATAATCCGGATAGAGAAATTTTCTGATTGATTTGGAATATATTTACTTTGATCGTGAAACACAAAAGTAGTCCAAAGAATAGCAGTATATTCGTTGTTTATCTAAAGAAGCGTCCAGTCTTATGTTGAGATCAGGTTAGCAGCTTTCGTGGACCGGCATGGAGTTATAACGACCTTGATAGAAGAGGTCCAGTAATTCAAGGTGACTACTAGGCATGTTCGATGGTAAAAGCAAAAGATCAAGTAAAGATCTGCTTGTAGAGAAGAAACTACTCCATATTTCTCTTCAAGCATGATTGTTTGTTACAAAGGCTCTTCAAAGAGCAATCAGATAGTCCTATTATCTCAATTTGTACAGAAATGGACAATGAACGTTATTGTTCTGTAGTCTTCAAATGTAAGTGCGGAGTTATCAGAATTGTTGGGGACACCCTTCATAACAATGATCCACATAAACATTATGGGCTTTAAGCAGGCAAGAATAGGCCTGTGGCTGTTGCTATAAAAATTTCGGGTATCTCCAACGACCAATGCAACTTAGGGCCAGTGCTTCAAATCCTTACGACATTTTAAATATATTTTTATTTTATGATCGTCAAGAATTCATTTTTGCAAGATATATGGGTAAAATAATTTGTTTTAAAGGATGCGAAAATGGTGTAAACCTTGAAGAATGAGAACTAATTTTTAACTTACTTTAAATTAAGGAATGCATGTGTATCAAGAAATTGTAATTCCCGTGATTCACGGAAGCAATGAAGAAGGCCTATTCTTGTATAATAATAATGTTTTAAAGCTTATCCTTAATACATTTTATACTTTTATATATCTTACATAATATTATGCTTTAAACCTGTTTGACGAGGTTGTTTACTCATTTCCAGATACATTTATGAAACTGATTGCGTAGCTTTCATGAAAAGGAAACATGTACTAATGTTTTATTTTTTGATTTGGTGAAGTGGGCTCCGAATCTCTCTGTTCCGTGGGTCCCGAAGGGAATTAAATTCGTGACTATTCGCAAAGAAATTGTACCGATAAATCTTGGTAAACATTTTTACTGAAGAAAACCATTTCGATTTGTGAAAGTTACGGTAATGTAGCATGACATATAAAGTAAATTATTCTTTCCTCGCAGACCGTCAACCAACCTCGGGTAAAGTGTTTCTAAGACTTTTCTTTTTTTAATAGTTTGCTTCAGTTTCAACATGAACACTTTTGATCTAAAGGACTAAATATTACTTTGATCGTCTGTCATAACTTGTCTACTGCATGAAACTTTGTCGACATAAATAAACCCCAGCTAGATTATTACCTAAGAAATAATAACGACATGTAATATGTAATCATTATGTCAAGATTTCCGACGTCAAAAGTTTCCAAAATAAGTACGTACTTTGTTTTCATTGAATTGAACTTCGTTTCAATAGGGAATGCCAGTCAATAATTAATTAGAAAACTGATAAGCTATTTTATGACAAATAAAGGAAATGAACTTTTCATAAACGTACATGCGAGAATACATAAGTTATTAGGTACTATTGTTCTCAGTATCTACATGAAATCTAGTGATTATGACACACAACGCTTTTTGAAACGCTATGAAATTGGAAATGGAACATATAATGATATCAATAAAATAACACATTTCGTAAGCTAATCAAAGATAGAAGTTCTTTCAAAGTCCTATGTTACTGGTGTCGGTTGTAGAAAATACCCACAATTCACCAGTCTAATTGTAAGCCGTCTCTTTATTTCGAAGTGAGGTTTAGAGGTAATCATGGAAGGCATGTTGACTTAGCCGTACTCTTTCCTACCGTACTAATAACCAGAAAACAAAGTATATTATTTAGGTAGGTTAGTAATCGCTAAACGTTCTGAAGTTACATTTAATTCTAATTGATATATTGTTTACATTTCTTTTGTTAAAATTGTATATCGTAATGTTCTTGTTACGTTGAGTCTTGTTCTAAAGTATGAATATTACGGTTATCAAAGATTGCACTGTAATTGTCATAAGGGAGGGCGATCTGGGTATTATTGTAGATCAGGATTTTAAGAAATTGTTTATGCTTGTGTAATTGGTAACAATCTTTGAGTTATGAATTTCTTATAATATAAAAATATTTTAAATTGGAGCTAACGTAAGTATGATAGATGTAGAAATACTGGAGAACTTTACACTCCCTTCCTATGCTGATTAAGTTTCCTTGAATATATATACGTCAAATCCGGAAGCCAAGGATACAAATGACGTTGACAAATAAAAAAAACTAAGAGGTAATGTTTCTTATATAACCCGAAATATATGTACATCAAAACTGTTATATTTTGTACAAATATTTTGGTTTTTAATATGTCCATGTAAAAAATATGGCAATTTTGAGTTACATATATTTTGGATTATATATATAATATAAAACAATTCTGGAACTGACATGTATAATGGGGTTATAGAAGAACGTAAAGTTAATTTCATATCACACATGCCAACAAAGTCTTTAATTATATTAGGTCTTGGTATATAAACCTGAAGTTAAGATAAGACGTTATTGAATCATTTTATTTCGGTTTAATGATAATACTATGCATTGGGCCATGCTGACTCCAAGGTACTTGAAAGCAAACCAGCCAGCAATACTATGTCACTTCTGTCCTATTTCAGGGCATCTTGGATTCAATTGAATTTAACATTAAATTATTGTAATTCGTCTCTAGGAATAATAAAGATATAAATTATTATCCCTCATCAATTAATAAGAATAATGAAAATAAAACTATGATTTAACTTTTAAATTTAGTAAATAATATTAGAGTATCACTACACAAGCCATTGTGTGCGGATGCTTTAATAATTACTCTATTTTTCTTTCCTGTTCCATACAGACGTGAACATTTCTGAAGACTATGATGTATTCAGCAAGAACAGCTCTACTTTTGTGGTTAATCTGCAGAGTAGGAATTGCACACGATTTGTCGAAGGGCTCTTTCATGAATACGTACTGCGAAGACATGATTATATCAGAGTTTTCTTCAATAAGAGGTCGATTATTTTCAGCTCATGAAAATGTCATCATTATTGCACAAAATATGTCTAATACTCTGTTAACAAAAACGCTAAAATTACTGCAACAGTCCCACACGGCAACATTAATGGACTTCAAAATGGTATTCAGTGAAGTTCTAGATCAGCCCATGAATATATTCTTGATAATAGTGGGTAACGTAGACGCTGCAACGGATGTGTTGAGAAACGTAATTCAAGGTGGTAGGCAACATCGACAGTCAGTATTTATCATACTTCTCTCAGCATGCATTACTTCTGACGAGTCAGTTCAAAGGTTATTCTATACTGCTTGGGATTTGAAAATGTTCAACGTACTTGTAGTGTGGAATGAAGGAAATGATATGATACGATCATCGAATATGTCAGCACCTGTGACTAATACACACACCTACAGTCCGTTCTTGTCATTATGGACTGTGAATCGTCCTCATATAGCCTTAGTACCATTTACCACTGAAGATAATCTGCATAAAATTCACTCCCAATTAGATAATTTGAACGGATACCCATTGGTAGTGTCGAATTGTTTTTTACTTACTTCAAGCGCTGTTGTGGTGAAGGATAACACAAGTATTGAATACTTTGGATCAGCAGGTAAGTTATTTGAGACACTTGTAAAGAAAATGAATTTCACACCAATACACAAATATCAACATCCCAGAAATGTTGTCGGAACTAAACTACCAAATGGATCATGGATTGGTGTAATATCAGATCTTTTCGATGGACGCTCTAATATTTCATGCAATGAAGCATTGTTGTCTATCGAATTATATCGTGATGTGGATATAACGGATTCTCTACGATTTAGTGTATCGGTTGTTGTTGTTCCAAAGGCAGTACTTTCACCTGAATGGATCAATTTCATTGTAGCTCTGCAGAGTGAATGTTGGATTCTGGTCTTTGTAACTTTCTTCATAACTATGACGTTTCAATCATTCTTGTTTGAAACAGGAAATTGGATTCTTGTTACTGAGAACGTACTATTGATGTGGGGAACATTACTTCAAGTATCTGTTTACAAGCAACCACCTAATGGTCTTGGAAGGTTTGTGTTTATTATCTTTGTTATATTTAGTTTGATAATTACTTCAGTATATGTAGCACAAGTTATGAAATTTCTTGCATCACCTTTGAGAGAACCAGATATGAATTCATTGGAAGAAGTCTCTAAATCAAATTTGGTGATTGGTACTTCGTTAGGGCAAGTATTGTTAATGAAACATTCAACTAATCCATCAGTGAAAAAGATTTACAAAGCTTTAAACGCCTTACGTGGATTAGACGCTGTGAAGCATATGTTTAGAATTTCCAAGACAAGAGATGCAGGATATATTTTACCTCTGACAATTGCTAAATACTATGCTGAGAACGTTCTTATTGACCGTAATGGTGAGTCATTAGTTCATATTGTGAAACAGGGTGTGTCAACTAATATCTCCGTTTTCCCGCTTCCCAAGGGTTCTCCGTTTCTTAGAAGAATACGTGAAATTGCCAGACGAGTTGTGGAATCAGGGCTGATTCGAAAGTGGGTTACAGACCTTACTGAAGTCAATGAAGGTTCTCAGTCGAGGCGTAATAGAGCTGAAAGTGTTATTGTAACATTGGAACATCTTTTCCCTGTGTTTGGTGTTCTAAGTATTGGTTTAACAGTTAGTACTTTTATCCTTATTGCTGAGAGGATCTTAGTGAAGAAAGTTCAGTTTTAGGTATATTTTACACCGGTGTTATTTAGAAATGTATCAGATTTACTAAGTTAAAAATATCCATGTATTAAGTTCACCTTGTGATACGTTATGACTAGAGTTAGGATTCTAACATATTTGCATTTTTTTACATGAGAATATCGATATGCTCTGTTAAAAATATGTGTTCTAGATGTCTCGGCCTGCAATGATGCAGCTTTTATAGTGAATATAGTGTATTTTTGGAGGTCAGTGCATACATTTAATACTGATGCATATGAACGCATAATTCAATTAACGATTGTACATTTTCTACTTTTTAAGGCAAACCTTTCTTCTCACAAGGGTATAATTTTTAACTTCACTCTAACGTAAGGTGACCATCTCATGTTGAAATTGCGAGGCACGTCATCATGAATTGCGGGGTATTACTTTTGTCAGAAATCAAGATTAGTGAGTGCAAATTTCATGCTGTTTTTCATGTTTGAGGGTGGAGTTCGTCATCCTTTAGGTTTGTAACCAAAATGAGCATTATTTGTTCGATTTTGCAGCTTAGTATTTCTTTCTCGCGGAGAAGAAACGTAGAAATCAAAGCAATCTGCGGGACAAATCTACTGATTTTTTTGGACGCGGGACTTTCAGTGCTTTTGCGGGACGGTTGGTCACCTCCAACGCCAGGGTTGGTATTAATGGGCAAATGAGAGGAAAATTACCTCTAATTCAATTGGAACAGCATTTATTCAATAGGTAGAATCAATTGTCACAAAAAATTCAGGATTAATAATTGTATTAAATGTTAGTCAGGTGCTTCAAGGAAAGGGAAGACTTTTCAGATTTCTCAGCAAGTGACATTTCTTCGTTAACATATTGCCCTCTAACTAGTTGTGAGACGGAAAGAACATTTTACGTATACAAAAATGTGTTAAGTGACAGGCGATGTTTTTGCCAGTGCAACTCTAAA
>JAGDQP010029954.1:0-22966 GCA_022664845.1 Lepisma saccharinum | reverse complement strand
AGGGCCAAAAAATCGAACGCGTAAAGAACCTGGAAGAAGAAGAAGAAAAAGATTTTCACCTGGAAACTTGGAAATTCGGGGGATTTTGAAACCCTTTAAGAGTAGTCACCCTGAGGAACATCCTTTGTCAGTTCGACCAGGCCTTCCAGGTCTTTCTCTGCTTGCAATTTGGTATGATGGATCGGCAATATCTGGAAGGCATTTATTCAAAATATCGCGTTCCCCAAGAAATATCTCCAGAGTTATAGTCTCTGGAAGATGATGGAGTGGAGCAGAAAATGTGACCCATTCCTGAGCTTCGAAGTCAATTTGAGGACTCAATAACATTGTGACTATTTATCACAGCCTAGTGATGTTTACATATCTAATAGACCTGCACCCGAGAAACAGTTCTTCACTTGATTTCCGAACTCAGAGAGAGCAAACCCCTAGACAACAAGCCATAATCAGTATTTTCGGTATTCTGATCAGAGACAAATTAAAGGTTTCTCCACCTCTGTTATAAGATATTAATCTGATTCTGGCCTTTTTTTTAAGCTGAATTGTTTTGATTTTCATGAGAATTAGCACATTCTTTGTAAAGGCAAGGAATATAATAAGAATCAGCATGGAAAATCATTGAGGGAAAAAACAAAAAAGGAACATCCTATGTCCCTAATTTTGGCTAAGATTACCATGGACCATCTAGAAACATCTTTACTATCCAAACTAGATTTAAAATTTGGTAGGTATACACGTTTTCTGTAGATGATGTCTGCTTATATATAATTTAGATTCTGTATTAAATTATCAGAGGTTTTTAATTATTTTCACCCTCAATTCAAGTTTACACACTAGCTAGAAAACTCTGGAAAATTGAATTATTTAGACCTCCTAATCTACAACAACAAGTTTTGATGTATAGTAACCGGAAAGTTTTTTTGCTTCCATATTTTACGTTCAACATCAATCTGGTTATTCTAACACGTTTCAAGATAATGCGTGAAAAAAAAAAAAAAAAAAAAAAACTTCGAGGCAACAAATTTTTTCCTTCCTCAGGATTTAGGCAATAAAATTGAACATATTTTTGCACTAGGTTTAGAGAAGAGTTATACCATGGACTAGATATAATAGGGCAGACTGAATAGTACCCCTACGTATTTTCGTCTGCGCTAAGGAGCAAGCGATTTTGAAGGTGCCATCTTTCCATCAGGTGCCTCTGGCGACTACTTTCAGTCGCTACTTCTTTCCAGTAGTAGTAACCTTCAGAGTTACCTAACAGCAAGGTTCGAAAACACCTGCTTTTAACAAAAACCCATATTACGAAAATAGGTACGTGGTATGTTATTATTTAGTCTATGGTTATTATACTAACATCTAAAAAGGGAAGTCAACTTTAAATATAACTCGAAAAAAAAAAAAAAAAATGATTTCAAATGTATTAACTTTTCTCATGTCACCCCCACAATTAAAGGTTTTCATAGACGTGGTATGAAAACCTTTAATTGTGGGCTTTAAGTATCCTACTTTGTGCTTAAGTAACACTTCTTTCTTACCTGTAGCAAAACTTATTTCCAATTATGACCTATAAACTATTATACACCTAGGCGTAACATATAGCAGTATCAAAACCCTTGACGCAAGAATTCTACTCACAAAAGAAGTGATATCCATTTTGCGAGTAATTTTCTTTGTGTCACTATGGGGGAAGTGTTTCCTTTGTAATAAAATTAAGAGATTTAGTATTCTCCCTTCTCGCATAGTGACACAAAGAAAATCACTCGCAAAATGGATATAACTTCTTTTGTGAGTAGAATTCTTGCGTCACTCTTCTCTTTACTCCGAAAGGGTTTTGATACTGATATCACTTATTTTGTAAGGTTGTCTGTTAAAAGAAAAGTGCATAGTCTTCATACAAAAGGTCGATTTTGGACCATGGTAGGCTCCGTATCTCGAAAACGGTAACTCCTATCAAAATAATAAGCTTCGATTTAACCCAACTTCTTGGGGCGCACAATTAACCCCAAGCCCCCCTGGTACCACCCATTTGGGACTAAAACAAAAAGGTAGACAGAATGACAGAGAAACTTTTCTGTCATTTGTGAAAATTCGGCTAAAACACAAAGTCCTACGTTTTGAACCCCTTCACCGTTTGAAAGGTATTGAAGCGTAGATTAAGATTCCGCAAGTTTCGGCCACCTAGATGGTCTGGCGTCAGTGCTATCATCAGAAATGTGAAATCTTGATATTTCTTTTTCGAACCGCTCTAGGAGCTCTCAGACCTTTTTTTTTTCCTGTCTTAGTATGGCAAAGAAGTTTCAAATGCAAGTTCAAGCATCAAAATTGGGCTTATCGTTCGCTAGATCCGAAACTAGCTGCACACATAGAGTGCCGCTAACAGACTCATTTGTTTGTTAGCGTCATTCGAAGAACTACCGTTCTTCATGTTCTATTCACATACATGTAATTCCAGAGTAGATGTTAATTACACAAACATGTACATAAAATAAATCTATTAATGTCCACGCAGATGTTGATCAACACGTGTAAAATTTTCAGTGAAATTCCATTCGAATATGGTTCAGTACTTTAATAACATTACAACAGTTGAAGACAAGTGTTCAAACAAGGTGTTCTCACTTTATTTACTTTTTTTTTTTTTTTCAATTTACACATCAAAAAATACATTTTTTGTATATTTGATCATTGTTGCGCTGAAGAAGTCTTCGGGTAGAGGGATAAAAGTGCTTCGACAGAAGTGACTGTTTTCGGTTGAGATATCGACTACAAGTAATTTTTGGAGGATCGTATTTTTGATACGTTCTCCGTGATATGTCTCCTTTTAGTGTAACAAAGATTTTCTCGAAGAAACGATTGTATTTTCTGTAACGGCAGAAATGAAATGTATTCTGTTGATACGTTAAGATATAAGGAGAAAGGAGGAGCCTCTAAAGGAACGGAAAACCTTAATAAGAAGAGTAACGGTTTACATATAAAAAAAAACAAAAAAAAAACGATAAATCGGAATGCAGTAATTACCCCGGAATCTCTTTACTACCAACATGTTGCAAAGTATTGAGTAATATACTGTTAACACGCCCAAGTGTATACATAGGAGTAATAATTGGAGATCAGCAATGTGGATTTAATAGAAATTGATCCTCGTTGCATCAGCTTTTCGCTTTGAAACATATCTTAGAGAAGAAATGGGAATACAATGGAACAGTTCACCAGTTGTTCATTGATTTTTTTTAAAAAAAGCATATGATTCTATGAAAAGGGAAAATTTATACAATATCTTCGTACGATTTAGAATTCCTTAGAAGGTGATAGGTAGAGTACGCATAGGTAATGTCACATTATTTCGAGATACGCTAGCTCCACATTTGCTTACATTTTAACACCTTATTTACTATTGCCTTTCTAAACTTGTCCTTTAACGCTATTTAGTAAACTTTAAGCTAACCAATCTTGTACGGAATAAAAATATTAATAACACTTCCCTCAACTGGAAGTTTTTTTCATTTTTTTTATTTATTTTTTTTAAATTATTTTCTCAGTCCCACAAGAAACAAGCATAAACTTGTCCTCTGCAAATGCTGCCTATTTGAGTGATTCTAAATGTTAATAAAAAAAATAATGATAAAATTCTTAAAATAAGTATTTATTGAAACTCACCTGCTTGTCACGTACTTGGCAAAAGATAACTTTGCCATCAGTTGTTAAGTTGTTGTCCGGCATGATCCATTCTCGCATCAAAGTACTTTTGGATGGTCTTTTGTTTCGGCATGATCCTTTTCCTTGTATTGCAATCTTCAGCCTGCTACAACTTGATATTTCCAAACCAAATACAATTCTTCTCGTCACTATTCTTCGTCCTGTACATTGCAGGCAGCGAGAACAGGTCAATGTCACCAGTTTCTACCCAATACCCGCGCACCTGCTGCTGCTAAAAATAAATTTGTTGCCTTTATTCACCCCTTCCCCCTCACCAGAAATTACAGGAACAAGGAACATACCGCGTGGAGGGTGCCTGGTTTTGCATCGTTGAAAACTTGTTAACAGTGAAAGGCTACGATTGAAATTTCGTGCGTAATAAAAAAAAAATCAAAGTTAAAAATACCTAGAAACGGCAGTTTAGGACGTTGTAGGTTTTAAAAGCTAGTTTAGGACATTTTAGGTTCTATAAAATGATTATTATTCGACTCATTGCAACTTAAAGTGTAAAGAAAACACGAAATTTCTCCATTAACTATGCAGGCATAAAATCGGATCAAACCGAAGAATCCGAAGCTTACTAATCACCAATACATGGCATTAGAATATGCGATTCTGAAAATATTAGAAAACAAAAAGGGACTAACATTGAATGTCTTCAACCATTCATATACGCGGATGATGTAAATTTAATAGGGGGCGATGTTAATGCACAGGAAAGCAACACTGATGTCTTAATAGAAGCTTGTGAGGAGATTGGTCTACAGGGGAATGTGGACAAACCAAACGATATAACAAGCCAAAACACAGGGGATGAAGGAAATAGATAGAGAACGATTAAGAATGACATCATAGAGAGAATAAACAGCCAGCATACGTAACAAGCAAAAAAACAGGTCACGGAAGCAATAAAAAGTAACTTAGGTTCGGGCAATGCATGTTTCTATTCAGTCCAGAAACTGCTGACCTCGTGAGTAATATCAAGGAAGTTGAAACTGAAAATATACAGGACGGTTGTTCTGCGTATACTACTATACGTTTGGAATACAACCTTAGCAAATGAGCAGAAATTACATGTATTTGAAAATAAGATTTTAAGAAAAATATACGCACGTTTTACATGTATTTGAAAATAAGATTTTAAGAAAAATATACGCACCGAAACAGGACAAGACAACCAGGCAATAAAGGAGACTGCATAACGAAGAACTCCGACGACTGTGATTCACCCGGCATTATACTAATAAAGCCATCATGGCGACTAAGATGGCAGTCCATGTAGCTCGAATGGGAGAAAAACGAAGATTATTTTTCATCGTTGTTGTTGGTAACCCGGATGGAAAGAAGACCGAGACAAAATTGGTAGGACTACATGAGAAGAGATCTTCTAGAGGTAGATATCCGTGATGAAAACTGGCTTGATCTTGCCCAGAATAGAATCCTGTGGCGAACGTTTTTACTGCGGTGATGAATTGCGAGTTCAGTAAGCCACAGGGTGACTTAGGCAGTATAAGATAATTGGGTGGTTCTTCCAGTTACTGGAGGTATGAAATCAAATCCTCGTCGATATATGGTATGAATATATAGTTTTGGAAGGTTTATGTATAATGTATAAACCTTTCGCGACAAGCTGCTGCTTTTTAAGAAATATGGTACGAATATATGAATTTGTATAATTGGGATGTGGAGAGGATTGAATTGGGTGTCACGAACGAAGTGGTAGTTTTACACAAGAGCTAGAAAATCTCTAAGAACTTGGACACACTAGTGTTTGATAAAGCTCTGTATTTTAAACCATAGTCATATGCAGTGAGAGAAAAGACCCAAGTTTGACTTTTGATCTTTATGTATGCCTGTCTTTCTTCTGCATTCGTAGTTTCGTCTTGGCTATTTTTCGTTAAAGCTAGCTTGTTAAGTATTAAGACTATTTAGTTGTCTGAATAAAACACTGTACCTTGCAATTTGGCTTCCCGATATCATGACAGGGTTCATTTTGCAGTTGTTTGGCTCTGTTTTGTCTAATATAAATGTTGTAATGTTACGTTGTTCATAATTAAACTGTAAAGCTTAACTGACGAAGAATATAGATGGAAAGAGTACTCTTTAGGAGTGAAATTTAAACGCAAATGTTAAGGCTCAATCCAAGTGGGTTTTCCCGCGCTTTTCGTTTTACGTCCATTATTTAAATTCCAGTAGAGGAAAACAGAAATTAACTTTTATGGACCAAAGTTGGGTTCGTCCTTCAACAATGAATTCATTTAGTTTTAATTAAATGTTAGTAGTAACTGCAAGATTGTGTGCAGACTCTTTTGGGACATTATTCTGTCCCAAAAGTGTCTGCACACAATCCTGAGTTTATTATTAATATTTTGTTAAAACTAAATGTACACATTGTTGAAGGACGAACCGAACTTTGGTCCGTGAAAGTTAATTTCTGTTTTCCTCTACTGAAATTTGAATAATTGACGTAAAACGAAAAGGGCGGGAAAACCCACTTGGATTGAGCCTTAAATAAATAATAAATTTTGTTCAGTTTCTGTTTTTATATACTACATTGGATGTATAGTTCTTGATCTTCGCTTTTACAATTATTCAGGTGCTGTTGAATTTCCAGATCTGTGTATCTGATATTGCTAGTAATGATTAAATTAATAATTTCGAATTTCCCTTTTCTTTCCAGTGCAATATACCTCACTGCAAAACCATGAAGGATGTTCTAAACCACTTGCCGACATGTTTTGCCGGGAAATCATGTCCATTTCCACATTGTTCATCCTCAAGACAGATTATTTCACACTGGAAACATTGTACGCGTGCGGATTGTCCGGTTTGTATAGTTCTGAAACAAGGGGCAGCATCAGGAACGGAGGTAATGGTGAGTGCAAATGTATTAAGCATCGTTTGCTTTTATAAAAGCAGTTTCCTTGTTGTCTTCTCATAATACGATTTGTTTTATCCACAAGAAATCCTGTTTTTAAGTATGTGCATGGTTTTTCAGGCATCTTCAGGGTAAGAGTACATTCCTGTGCAACAGCAGTAATTCTGACATTTAATTTCGTTGTTTGGATGCGTAGTATTATGGAATTCTGGTATACTGTGTACCTCTATTATCATTATGTCATACTTCTGCTACGGAAGTGTGTACATGACATGTACGGGACAGGGAGGAGGGGGGTACATTTGAATGAGTGCACCTTAGAACAGTGGAGATAACTTTTAATTTTTAAAACGAAATTTCTTTTTTATCCAACAGTTTGCAATAAATTGCAAACATCATACCACACAGCTGTCATTTGTTTTCCGCTATTTGTGTGTGCGTTACCTGGCGAAGTATGATACGTGATGCAATTTGTAAAAATTCATCTCAGAGATTATAAGCTTCTGGAGAGAAGAGAACTGTAGCATATTTTTCCATGTTAACTTACCAAGTAACTACACTCCTTCACACATTAAATTGTCCTTGTTGCTTTCTGATAACCCTTCTCCCATAATAACAAAATGTGCGTAATTGGGCAGCTTTGAACAAAAAGAGACGGGTAGATTTGAACACGGTATCAGCTTATGTCCCTACAGCTAGAACTTAATGTTCAGAAGAAAAAAAATAGTTTACAACTTATTTCAATTAGGCTATGTGTAACACTTTTAACAAAATTTGTACCAGTTCAAAGTTTGTGCAATTTTCATAACACCAATAAACAAGCAAGCAAGTAAGTTCAAACTTTTTAAAAACTGCGTAGTTTATATTCTTTGTATCGATAGTAAAACTTTCTTCTACTTCCGTATTTGTATTTAAAAGCATTTATGGAGAAAATAAATGTTCTTGTAATAAAATTAAGGGTGTGTTCAAAGCTTCCCCTTCCATGTTCAACACTAGTACGCTACCCCACCCTTGTTCAAACCTACCCCCTAGCGGGGCACCTTTGAACGATAGCCTCCCAGTTCCTGTCCTTGCTTTAAAGTGACAATGAAGTACGTCATTTTCCTCGGCGAGCTGTATACGTTCCCAAACATATGTTATTAGTCTCTGTAAACAAATTCTCTGAGTGTGAGGAAGCAAAATTAAATTTGCCCACCAACGTGTTCAAAGGTGTTGCCCCCTCTCTCCTACACAGTGAAAGTGAGAACAGGGTCCCGTTGTTCTTCACATTGTAAAAACAGTTGAACTGTCGTGTTGTGAGGAAGAATATGTTTTTTCTTTTTCTTGTTCGATGGGGATGAGCCTCCTGTAGTAACACAACTTACGTTTAGTAAAGCTGAAACTTGGTGACCTTTTAGATAGGGTGGTGCTGTAGTGGGGCATCGTGGCTTGGTGTGTGTGCGACTGTAATGGAACTTTACCCTGGAATGTGTGAGAGCAGTCTTGCTCTATGAGTACTAGGGGATATCTAGAAGTTCGTGTAATCACATGTTGAGAACTTTTACACTATGGGTGGAATTAGACCTTCTCTACATAGTCGCCATGCTTGGTGACACAATTTTTGCTGCAGTCTTTTGCCTTGTGTAAGGGGTTTTTATAGAACGCTGCACTTTGCGCTTGAAACTTACTATTTGCTCTACAGTTTTCAAAGTTCAGTCTAATTACTACAAATTTAATGAGGATTTCGAAAATGTATTAATGGACATAAAGCAGTTTCTGAGCGTTACAAATCTCCCTTAAGTAGTAACAACAAATTTACAAAATTGTGTTTACAGCTCTCAATACCTCTTACAGCATATTCTTTAAATAAGTCAGATTTGAAAGATTATTCAATGAGCTTTAATTGGGTGAAATATCAAATGCTAATTACGTATTACACTCACTAGGGATGTGGTGTGTGGGATATATAGAGATATATTCTGCCACTAACACCAAATCAGAAGGTTTCAGCTACACTCGGCACAACCGTTCCAGAATAGTACATTTTATAACTAAAACAATTTGTTTTCTTTGCTTGTGATATTGTGTGTCCGCAATTTTATTACCTTTTTTTTTTTTGGTCAAATTTCAGATTTCAGCCAGAAAAAATTGTCATTGTACACCGAAACTAAATAACATTACTACGAACTGAATAACAATAAATTAAACTACAGAGCGACACATAACACAGCAAGTAATATTAATAACTTGAGGATCATAATAGAGAGAGGAACAACTCAGCTCGACGATAAGTATTTTCAGATCCAAATCTATCAATATTTGAACCAAGATTATTACTTATCTATAAAATAAGGAGAGCTATAGTATACTTAACCTAGACGTGGTACAATGAGTTAGCAAAACTCCTGGGATAGTCACCTAATATCTGGTCGGTGCCCCTCTGGCCCTGTGGAGCGCAGCAATAAGGCGTGGAAGTGAGTCTGCAAGTCCCTGGTACACTTCCGAAGGCAGTTGACACCACACAGTCTGCAGAGCGGGAATTAATTGCTCTGTTCGTGGGTGGAGAACCCATTGTACGGAGCCTGTGTTCAACGGCATCCCAAATAGGCTCGTTAGGGTTCATATCAGTGCTCCGGGGTGGCCAGCTCAGTCGTTGGACCTTCCCTGCATGTTCTTCAAACCATTCTTGGACGACATTGGAGCGATTTGGCGGTGCAGTCATCTTGAAAGATTGCAAGGTAGTCAGAATGTGGAAAGGCCAAAATCGGATGGAAATGGTCTCCAAGTTGCTGACGATACAGCGGACCATTCATCATGTCTTCCAGAACAACCAGAGAGCCCATTCCATACCAGAAAATCATGCTCCAGATCATGACTGATACCCCACCGCCCTATACTACGCCGTCTTGGCATGCGTGATCCATCATTTCATGAGATATGCGCCACACACGGTGCCTCCCATCTGCATGGTGCAGTTGATACCGTGATTCGTCGGACCATCTGACGTTACGCCACTGTTGCAGTGTCCATCCGAGGTGATTGGTAGGAAATGCAAGCCAGAATGTCCAATAACGCGGGGTTAGTAGTGATACCCAGGTAGGGCGACGGCTCCCATACCTGAGGGCACGCACGTTCCGACAGATTGTCCACTGGTAGATGTTTCCAGTGTTGAATTAAGCCGTGATTTCTCGGACTGTCGCCCTCCTGTCTCTGTTCACTATTCGTCCCAGGTGTCGCCGATCTCTATTGAGGGCGGCTGGACGCCCGGTATAGTGTCTGTTGTGGGCTGTGACGCCTTCATCCACCCATTCTCGGTACACCCTGGACAGGGTTAAATGTGTGAAGCCTACTTCCTGCACCACCACCATGCCTCGTTCCAATGGCGTCAACTCACGACGACGTTGCATTTCACATGAATCACTCACACAGTCACTTCCTATAAGGTCTCACACACAACTGGAGCCATCGCGGAGCCCTGTAGGAAGCGTGGAACACACGTGGTGTCCACCCGCGAATCAGTGATCTGATATCCCATGAGTTTTGCTAATTCAGTACTGTAGCAGGTTATTACTACTGGTTTTCCCCAAGGAAACACGGAAGTAAAATTTAGATATTAAGTTCTGAATTTTCTTATGTAAGTTCATCATATCTACCAGCTTGCGACGAGAACCCATCACGGAACGGCCAATTTTCTGTATATATTGAATATTTCTCGTGCCTTCCATGAACCAGTTACTCCTTGCTTCAAGGCACTTCACTACATGGAGAGTTTTTTTTTAATCATGCAGTACGCATGCACAAATTATGTTGGGTGATTTCAACGCAAAGTAAGGAGGGAAGAAAAATATAGACCTACTATAGGCAAATACAGCCTTCACGAAAAGACCAACAACAATAGAGAAAGACTAATAACTTTCGCGATTTCGAAAACCCTACCGGTAAAGAGCACGTACTTTGAACACAAAGACATACACGGGTATCTCCGGACGGCAAAACTCTCAACCAGATCGATCACGTATTAGTAGATAGACGAAGACACACCAACCTAATGGACATTAGGTTGTACAGAGGAGCGGAAGGTGACATCGATCATCAATTAGTGATCGCAAAAGTAAGGGAAAAGTTATGCATCGCGAACAGAGAAAGCAAGGGATCAAAACAACTGAAATTCGAAGTTAAACGAATAAATGATCTGAGCATAAAAGCAGATTACCAACTTGAACTCTCAAATAGGTTCGAAATCTTAGTCGACTCAAGTAATAATAATGATGATGATAATAAAATTGATGTAAGATGTGGGAGGCTATTCGTGAAACAATTAAGAGCGCAGCGAAGGAACGTGTAGGTGAGAAGAAACAACAGAAAAACAAACCTTGGTTTGAAGAAGAATGCCTTTTGCTTCATGATGAACGAAAACAAGCAAGGCAATGATGGCTAAGTAATAACAGCGAATCAAATACCAACCACTACAGTAACGAAACGAAACGCCACACGCGGGTTCAGAAACAAAAAGCGAGAATATATGACGCAGAAGATTGAGGAGATAGAGGAAAACAGCAAGACAAATAACACACAAGATCTATACAAAGGGGTAAACTCGTTAAAAAAAGGTTACCAGCCGAGATTAGGAATGATTAGAAATGAACGTAGAGATCTTGAGGTGGATCCGACTAAAATTGTCAATGTGTGGAAAAGTTATTTCGACAAACTTCTTAATGTACACAACGAGGAACAAACAGAGAAATTTGAAATCCGCACCGGAGAACCATGGATTCCCGAACCTAGCGAGATCGAGATCGAAATGTCGGTAAAGAAACTGAAAAATTTCATATCGCCAGGAATATTTCAGCGGAATTGATTAAAGCAGGAGGAACGGTACTAATCAAGGAAGTACATAAATTGATAAGTGCTATATGGAGAATAGAAGAGCTCCCAAAGGGATGGAAAACCTCAATAATAGTTCCGATTTATAGAAAAGGCGATAAATCGGCCTGAAATGATTACCGCGGAATCTCGTTACTTGCAGCCTGTTACAAGGTATTAAGTAATATTTTGTTAACACGCCTAAGTGTATACGTAGATGAAATAATTGGAGAACACCAAAGCTGATTTAGAAGAAATAGATCCACGTTGGATCAGATTTTCGCCTTGAGACAAATTTTGGAAAAGAAATGGGAATACAGTGGAACGGTTCATCAGCTATTCATTGATTTTACGAAAGCATATGATTTTAACAAAAGGGAGAAGTTATACAGAGTATCCTGATACGATTTGGAATTCCGAAAAAAAATGTTCGACTAGTGAAGATGTGTCTCAGCGACCCCATAAGCAGAGTACGGATAGGTAATAATATGTCAGATAGTTTCAAGATTCGCAACGGCTTGAAGCAAGGCGATACCTTGTCACCACTACTGTTTAACTTTGCGTTAGAACATGCGATTTTAAAAATTAAAGGAGAAAAAAAGGAACTATCGTTGAATGGTTTGAATCAACTGTTCGTATGCGCAGATGATGTAGATTTAATAGGGGACGATATAGATACAGTACAAAGCAACACCGATGTTTTAGTAGAAGCGTGCGATGAGATAGGTCTACAGGTAAACATAGATAAAACAAAATACATAACAACAACTCGAAACACAGTGAATGAATGAAATAAAAATATAAGAATTAGGGATGAGGTCATAAAGAAAGTAAACGAATTTAAATACTTGGGAGGATACGTAACAAGCAAAAATGAGGTCACGGAAGAAATAAAAAGTCGTTTAATATCGGGCAACGCATGTTTCTATTCACTTTAGAAACTTCTAACATCGCGATTAAAATCAAGAAAGTTAAAATGGAAAATATACAGAACGGTTATTCTGCCGGTAATACTTTACGGTTGCGAAAGTTGGACTACGACCCTAGCAGAAGAACATAAATTACGGCTTTTGTTTTCTTTCTTTCTTCCGCTCGTTCGACGAACGAAAGAGACGACGTTAGGAGGGTAATATTAGAGTGGATCTTCTAGAAATTTGTATTGTCCAGGATAGAATCCTATGGGGAATATTGGTTACTGCGGCGATGAACTTGCGAGTTCCGTAATCCATAGAGTAAGTAAGAATCTTAGAATTTAATTTAGAATTCGGTACGTTATACTGTCCTGTGACGAAATGTGAGACTGCTGTATTGAAAACGAAAAAGGATTTTTGAGGATACTCCGTTCCTTACCAGGTTAAGTTCCTTTAATATCCCAAGTGAATAGTGTATGTACTGATAACTGTGTTCAACTTGCCCTTTTTGAACTTCGGTTTTTTGTTTTAGGGCCAAGGAATTACGACAATGAATCAGGTTGGACAGCCAATCGGTGCTCAGCCAACCACTCACCCTGGCAGTCTAGCTGCAACTGAGAGTGAGGGTTTTCTTGAAACAGCAGACCCTGAGAAGAGAAAGTTAATCATACATGAGTTGGAGCTAATATTGCATGCGCACGAGTGCCAGAGGAGGGAGAGTCAACCAAATGGTGAAGTGGGACCGGTGAGTTTTCTTAGTATTATCATTTTTATTTTTGCATGGGTTTTTAGTCTGTAGATTTTTATTTATTATTATTATTAATTCATGATGCGAAGACGGTTATATTTAAGTTTTTCCATATGTCGTCCTAATGCAGGCTTTGTTCGCCAGTCATTGTTCCGGGCTCAAATCCTTGGTGAGCTATGAATATTTTAACGTCTTTTTGGGCTATCAGAGACCGATAGTGGCTCAGAAGTATGTTTAGTGTATTCTTTTAGTAAACTAATAAATATCTTGGCTTCTTTATACAGATATAGTCAGTTTTATTATCCAGACGGAATTCGTGCCGAACAAATGCTGTGCTGGCTGCAGCAAAAATACGTTGACATTTCTTAAATTTACTTTAAATTGATTTTGCATTCTCATGTTATGTGATGTTAGTCGTTAAATCTAGCCCGCATAAAAACTCATTTATCTTTTTACCATGGCTAAAATGTCAAGGGTTTGGATTCAATCGGTATATGAGTTCTCAAGCCATGGGTGAACATATATGGTCAGATTGTTCTTACGTGGTGCTCGAGAATTTTGATTTATCTCAGTTCCCATGGACCGAGCGGCCATAGATATCTGAAGACCAGGATAAGTAAGGGAAAAGGACTCCGATTAAAATATTAAGGATCTAGCAGCATAGAGGATAACCCCTATCATTGTACCAAATTTGGTTCCGTTGTCGGTTTAGCCATTTTCGTCTGATTGACGTCCCGCGATTGAGTTGTATGTAGAGAGATAAGTGAACACGAACGAATGTATCAGCATATATTTTATGTTTAAACCCTGAACGTAGTAGTATTACTAGGGCTTAGAGTTTTTAAGATTTTAGAAACACATCATTTTAGGCTTCTTTATCCTTAAAGAGTTGCTTTAGCCCATTTCAGGATTTTTTTATGTCATACATGTATTAAACAAACAAATAGTTGAATTAAAATTTAATAAATAGCAAATAAATTCTAATTTCAAACACATTTTCTTTGATATGTTAATCATTTAGTAAACATGAAACAAAGATTAAAAAAAAAAGGAAAGAAAGAAATTATTATTTAAAGTTCATGCTTTCTCAATATTCAGCATTAGATTAGTATACAAAACAAAAACTTGGAGCGGCACTCACTCACATATAACCTGCTCCCTAGTCTCTATACTAAACCTGAAACCGAGCCGCCGTAGCTCTGGTAGAGCGTTGGCGTAGCATAAGGGTGGTCGTGGGTTCGACTTCACCGACCGACCATCCTGACTGAAGTTTTTTCAGGGTGTTCCCTCAGTCACACCAGGAAAATGCCGGTATGACACATTTGACGTAGGCCCTGGGCGACACCTTCCCGAAACGTTTCCCCTACTCCATCCCGGCCTGAACCTTAGGTGCCTAAAGACCATAAATAAAAAAAATCAAATTCAACTGAAGATGAAGTGCACTGCCTTTTGTACATTAAACCTTTAACCGTTCTTTTGGATTACAGCAGAAATATTTATATTTCGTTTTAGCGCCGCATTCATTCTTAAGCTGTGTTAAAATTGATAGTTTTATTTTGTTAACGCAGACAATGTACAACTCCACGCAATTACCAGCTTCGTAGTACACATGGCTACCACCACAAACTCTGCAAGACATTAAACACGCCCAATTAAAACAAGAATTGGATTAAATTTAAGATCTTTAGGCAACTTTGGTTCAGACCGAGCGAAAACAAGTAAACAACAAAGGATGAAAGAAAGTTGAAAACAAATGCTGATTCGTGCACGTTTTTCGTATTAACAGTAGGAGTTTCATGTATTAATGCCAACTTTCCGTCGTAGGCAAAGTCAGTACAACGTATGTGCATTTTGTTACGACTGTGAACTTAGCACCACATCAAGGCATCGAAAGTGCATACATCAAGTTACTGCGAAACATTTTACTCGACTGCGTCATCTGTCATTAGACTAGATCAAGAAAGTGAAAATTTTTAAGTTGGATATTTGCTTCAAGTGCGGAAGAACTACAAACCAGAATGGAAGAACTGAGTAACGAGAGTTCGAAAATAGACCTTAAAATGAATCTAAGTAAAACAAAAGTAATGTACAATCAACATGCTGAAAAGAAGGAAATAAAGATTATCGAAGCGACAATAGGCATAGTTGATGAGTATGTTTACCTAGACCATCTCAAATCATTGAATGCCAAGTTGACGGATGAAATAAACAGATGATGTAAAATGGCGTGGAGTTCGTTTGGAAGACTACACTTCATTTTCAAAAGCAAACTTCCAATGTGTCTGAAGCGTAAAGTTTATAATCAATGTGTCTTACCTGTAATGATGTACGGCTGCGAAACTTGGACATTGAATGCGCAAACGACTCAAAGATTGAGAGTCACACAAAGAGCAATGGAGAGATGCATGCTAGGAATAACCAGGAGGGACAGGAAGAGAAATGAATGGATTCGCGCACAAACAAAGGTAGAGGATGTAATCAAGACTGCGAAGAAGCTGAAGGGGAGATGGGCCGGTCACATAGCTAGACGAACAGATGGAAAGTGGACGACAAATGAACTACATTGGATTCCTAGAGAAAAGAAGCGACCGAGACGACGTCCAAATGCAAGATGGGTAGATGAAATCAAACGTTTTTCAGAAGCTAAATGGATGAGGATAGCAGCAGACCGAGATATGTGGAAAGAAAAGGGGGAGGCCTTCATTCAGCAGTGGATAGAAAATTACTGAATATGATGATGATGATATATATAAGATGGTGAAAAAGGTAGAGAAAAAGGAATACATGTTAGAATACCAAGACAGGTGTACAGTAACTTCAGAAACACAAAAGAAAAGCGGATACGTTTCGCAAAAGCATTTTCATAGGGTAGGAGAGAAAATGGACAGCGCGCATAGCAGGACTTGTGTTAAAGATGAACCATTTTCATTTTCATTTTTTAACGGCAGGACAAAATTAGTCCTATTGCTATGCACAATTGTATTAAATATATGATTTTTTTTCTTAACTTTCACGTCCAGTTGTTTAATTCCTATGTAGAACTTTGAATTGTGCTATAACAAGAAACGGAAACCTCAATTAGATGAAACAAACGGAGATAAAAGTTGAACATTAGTACACTGAATACGAACAGATCTAAAAATTATTTAGGTTAGTTTAACTAGTTTTAATTAATTCACTCCTAAATTTTTTGTACTCTTCATATCTTCACAAAACGTTGTTAAATCAAAATAATCGTAGTAAAAACTGTGTTACTGCTGGCAAACCCAACTACTTCGTACGTCTTGCATAATACATTGGTGATCTTTATAAAGTTGAGAAAATCTAGGGTCGTCAGATAAATCTGTAAACATATTTGTTAGTCTTTCTCCTATAGATATTATGCTATCTTGCTTGGATCTGTAATTTTCTGAACTATCTAATACTTTTGTAGATCTAGCTCTTACTGAATCACTCTTCATAGGTTTTGAATTTATAGGCTCCGTATATATTGGACCTAAACTTTCCTTATTTGTATGACTCTGGTTCTGGTTTAAATGATAGGTATCTCTGAACAAAGTTGACGTTGTATACTTTTCCGGTAATGGTGTACTCTCTAACCTTTGTGGATCCATCTCTTCTGGTATACCTAAAGATACCTCTTTTTGCGTAGTACTTTGGATGTTATTCAATTGTTGCAACTCTTGCTGTACAATCATCTCGAATTCTTCGTCTAGGACTTTATTTAAGCAGGGATTGTCTGAACTGATTACATCGTCTTTATCCTTGGAATTTTCATCAGCAGATAGTCTCATTCGTTTATTCTGGTTTATGTCTTGTTTTGTAGTCGTTGCATTGTCTTTTTTGCGTTCTATTTCGGACATGTGTGCAAATAAGTCATTTCTAAATGTCTTCGGAACCATATATCCTTGAGTAGGTTGTGTTATAGAGTCAGAAATGATCTTAGAAACAATACTCTTCTTGGTTACTTTATTGTCAGAAATAACTTGGGCATAAGTAAGAGGTTGTGAATGTATAATATCAACTGACCTTGGTTTCAATATGTCTAAAGCTTCGTAATAAGAGATGTTTTCTTTCTCCATCAGATTATTTATGTTCTGTTGTAGTATAACTTCCTTACATTCTAGATGGCCTGTTTGATGCTCCTGGGTTTGCAGTTCACACAAGCTTGAGAATATGTGCAAGGTAAATCTTCGTGATATGGCCGGGCGCAATGCCCGCATTTCCGTTCTTTAACACAGATGGCAGCACTGTGACGAAAACCAAAACATTTATAGCACTGGTAAACTTTCCTAAGCTTCGGTTTGACATAAATTATCACTTTGTGCACATAAATAAATTTAGGCAGTACTTGAGTTTCCATCACAACTTCGATCATCTCGGTGGACTGATACTGCATTTTACCAGGATTGTTTTTAACCTTTTTGGTTATCCTTCTTGCACTAAGAATTGGGTAAGAACATTCAGTATTACCAAGGAATTCTTCAATAGACATGTCAGCAGGGATGCCATAAATGATTCCAGACTTCTGTATTAACGCAGATGGAATTTTTACACTGAAATTGAATTTACTATGAAATTGCGTATTACTAATGAAACTATTGGCATCCTTTCTTGAAGAGAATATGACCTTGATATTCCGTCTACCATGTGATTCAATATGTTTAAAATTGATCCCCTCGTGCATTAAATGTTTGGACAGTTGTATAGGGAAAGAAGTACTAAAATTCCCATCTGATTTTGGATTTAATATAGAACACCATGGTCCTGAATGGCCTTCCCAATACGTGGGGGGGATTCATAGTGATGTTACACTTATTGAATAAGCTTAAAAAATTAAGCCTATAAGAACACTGTGATATATTTCGTAAAGATCACACTATAACATAATTATTTTATATTCCGCTTGATCCTTAATATAATTATTCAATTCTGGACTGAAAATATATGTATTTCACCATGCAAAACATGCTCACTATCACCACATAACCACTAATCAAATGAATTCGACATTATCTCACTCCACGAGATCGAGCCATTTCACCCAATATGTCCGAGTAATCGTTCCTCACTGTATTTATATCATTATCATCATGTGATTGCCGGCCCTTGAATAGGAATATTCGATGAACCATTTTGCCAGCTAATGCTGAGTAACAGTGTGGCCAGGGTATGGAGGCGGGAAAATGAGTAGATGGGTCGGAGAAAACACCAAATGCAGAAGAAAGCGTGAAGGTTACAATGAGCACGTAAGGGGCTTCCTGAAGGAATAAGAGGGTAAGGAATCAGAGGAGAGGGGGAAATAATAATAACAAAAAGAATGAAGATGAAGGGGAAAGGAAGAACAAAAAAACAAAATTAAAAAAATAGGATAAAAGGGCAACTAGAGACGGAACGAAGAAGCCGAGCGGGTAGCCGTGCGGTCTAAGGCGTTCGGCCAACGACGCGAAGGTCCCGGGTTCGAATCCCGGCAGGGGCATGGATATTTGTGATTTTGGATTTTAACTAGACCGTGACGGACCGAAGTCAAAACGTTACTGAAATGACCCATACAAAATAAAGTTTACCAAAGTTTTAAGGAAGAAGAAGGCGCTACAAGGAGTTACAGCACTTGAGGCCGGGTTCATGGCTGGCGGAAAGGGTAGAGTTGTACGTCTGCTCCCATCTCTTTCTTACTGTGGCAGGTGAGTCAGGGTTCATGATTTTCAGGATGCTAACTCAAAAGGTTTCGTCGAAGGTGCAGCCGTGATAGGAAGTGTGTTCAAGTATGGGAGGTGCGGGAGTTGTGATTTGGAGAAGTAGCGATAGTTGTTGATGCGAATTGTTAGAAAAGTGTATGTTTCGCTAACGTAGAAGGCGGAACATAGGTTACAAATTAGGAGACAAATGAGGTTGGATGATATGCCGGAGTGTCTTGAAGAGTACGTCTTGTGAGTTACAGGATTTACGAAGGTCAGACTGGGATCAAAAATATGACAGGTTCTGCAGCGGGTTCTATTGCAATTGCCAGGTTTGGCGTGAGGGGGGCGGGATTGATCCAGTTCTGGTGAGAATTGTGTTGAGATTTGGAGGTCAGTGGTAGGCTATTTTGGGGTAGGACGAGAAAACTTTCAGTTTGAGCTGACGCAGTGAGTATGTGGTATGCCAATTTGAGGAACTTGTTGAAGGGCCTGAAGGCTCGGGTGGTACTGGGTGAGAAGATTGGCAGCGGAGAGGTTGGTTATAGTTAGGGTGATTACGGGCACGGTCCAGATGTTTACGAATTAAGTGTTTGGGATATCCACGGTCAGTGAGAGCTGAGGAGAGGGTACTGAAATAACTTTGGAGCAGGTCCTCAGAGGAACAGATGCCGGAGCCTCGGACAGAAAGAGCGTATTGAGGAGAGCGTTTGGTATGGTATGAATGGGAGCTGTTGAAATGGGGATACTGCATACTTATGGTAGGTTTGAGCGCCTGTCTCAGGTCGATTGTTCTTAAGCCAGACATCTACATCAAGTAAAGTTGTGTGTTCCCTGGAGAAGGACCAAGTGAATTTGACGGGAAAGGCACAGTTGAGGTCTGCAGAAATGTTTCCACTGACTTTTGTCCGTGGGTCCAGATTACGTAAATATCGTCGATATAGCGAAGCCAGGTGAAATATTTGAGAGGTGTGGAGTTGAGGTATTGGGTCTCTATGCGTCCCATGAAAAGGTTGACGTAGGAAGGAGCCATGCGAGAGCACATGGCTGTGCCTTTGATTTGCAGGAAATTGTGGTTCTGAAAGGTGAAGTTGTGCATGGTGAGGACAAACTGGGCTAGCCGAAGCAGAAATGGTGTGATGGGTTTACGAGGACTGGGACGTGGGACAGGTGGGAGAGGATCAGAGATAAAATGTATTGTGGACACATGGTTGGAGATAGTGGACAAGGAAGACGGAGATTCATCAAGAATCAGGAATTTTCGAAAATCCGACAGTGCTTAGGTCCCGAGGTTTCTGGATTTTTGATCGTCAGCCTGTAATGCGTATATGTAAGTTTGTATCATTGTGATGTGAGGAAGATTGACATGGATATCATTAGGCAAGTGGCAGCTTTACACCAAAACAAGAAAATCTCTGAGATCTTGCACACTTTAATGTTTAATGAATTTTTGTATATTGAACCATAATCATATCCAATGAGATAAAAAGACCAAGTTCAACTTTCGATCTTAATGCAGACCTCTCTTTCACCTGCATAGGTTGTGTTTGTTCGTAATTTCGGTGTGACTACTTTTCGTAATAGCTTGTGAAATATCAAGACTATTTTGTTTTCTGTATAAAATATTGTACCTTGCAACTTGGCTTCCAAAGGTTCATTTCTAGTTGTTTGGCTCTAATGTGTGTAGTGTTACGTTGTTGATATTTAAACTCTTTTAAGTGACGAAAAATATAGATGGGAAAAGTACCCTTTAGGAGAAAAATTTAAGTAACAAATTCTGTTAAGTTTCTTTCTCTATATGCTCCATTTTATATATCGTGCTGGATATTCACTAACATGTATTTTTTATATTTTTAGTAATGATTAAATTTTTAATTTGGGTTTTTCCTTTTTTTTTTTTTTTTTTTTTTTTTTTTTTTTTTCAGTGTGATGATTTCTTGTGCGTATCAATGAGGTGGGTTCTAGACCACTTGCCAACATGTCAAGACGGAAAATCATGTTCAGTTCCACATTGTTCGTTGTCAAAACAGATTATTTCACACTGGAAAAATTGTACGAGTGCTGATTGTCCAGTTTGTGTACCTGTGAGAGAAGCGGTAGGAACAAGAACGGAATTAGTGGTGAGTAGAAATGCATTTAAGCATCGATTGATTTCATAAAATATATTTGGTTGTGACTTTTTCATAGTAAGATTTATTTTATCTACGAGGATCGTGGTTTTAAGTGTGTGCTTGTCTATGCATACTTTTTCATCGCTTTTCAGGGGAAGAGTACGTTAGTGTGGCAGGGATTCTGTCATTTATTGTCATTGCTTGGATTGGTGTGTATTAGTAGAATAATGCAGTTCTGGTTTACTCTGTTCCACTGCTGTGGTGGTATTGTGTACGACCTGTACACAGTACAAGTGAAAGGGAAAACAAAATCCCGTTGTTCTTCGCATTTTAAAAATAGTTGAACTATCGGGTTGTGAGGAAGAATACATATTTTTCATTGTTCGATGAAAATGAGCCTCTGGTCTAACACAAATTAAGATTCGTAAAAGCGAAACGTGGTGGTATTTTAGGTAGGGTGTTGTTGTAGTTGAGCACCGTGGTTTGGTGTTCGTGAATCATTCATGTGTGGGACGTTAATGGACCTTTATTTACCCTAGAAAGTGTGACAGCAATAATGCTCCGTGAGAACGAAAGGATATCTGGAAGGAAGTCATGATGCGCTGAAGACTAAACGAATGCTAATTGGTACTTACCGGCGTTGATAAGTAGTCTTCAAATGATGAGATTCTCTCTCACTTGTAACGTTTCGAGAGCTAATGCTGCTCTCATGATCTTAGAAAAAAAACGCCTAGATGTTTGTTGTAAGAAGAATAGAAGGAAGCTTAAAAAGCGTAAGAAAACAAGGAAAAGAAAAAGCACTGGTACTTAACATGTTTGGGACTTCTATAAAGGTAAATTAGTAAATTAGCCAGATGACTAATTTAGTTATCTTTTATGATTACTCAGAAATCCAATAATTCGATAATATATTGACTTTTTTGTAAAATTTCAATTTTACGGGTATACGTTTCTTTCGTTGAGCTTTACATTGCGTAGAACTAGTTTATTCGAAGTCCTAAAAGTGAGGAACTTATACCATGTGTTGATTTAAGTATATTTCGAACCACAGGCACCATCAGAACTTTCAAACTGCTCTCCTATAAAATGTACTTTTCCCGAATTACCCGGTTATTCACTACGACCAGCCATATGCTCATGAACATAGAAAAAAAAGGTGTTGAAACAAAAATTACAGGGACAAAGTGGCCGTGGCTTAGTGGTGCAGGGTTGGCTTTGCATTCGAGAGGTCGTGGGTTCAATCTCAACGACCGACCATCCTGACTGGGTTTTTCCAAGGTGTTTCCTGAGTGACACTAGGCAAATGCCGGGTTGATAACTTCGGTGCATCTTTCCGCATCATGTTTCCTCCCGTATCCCGGTCTGAGCCTGAGATGCCTATAGGTCATAAATAAAATTCAGAATCAAATTATAGGGATTCCTCGAAGTGAAAATCGATCTTCAACCTGTTTCCGGGATCCCATAAGGAATTTCGACAGTCTTTTCAATGCGTACTTTTACAAAATTGTAAATCCCGTCTATAAAAACTTAAAATCTCCTGAAAGACTTTGCAGTTCAGTCACCACATTCATGTTTCTGTGTTGACTAATAGTTAACTCTATATGATCTTTATTTATTGGTGATACTAGTAAAACTATATTAATTTACTGTACGTAAATATATATTCATAAAACGCGGTCCCAACGACGAATTAGAAAAAAAAGGGCGTTTATTCGAAAAAAATTACAACTTTATAAGTAAGTATCAACACCACGTTGAAGCCAGAGCTCTGAGTGTGGCAAGGACGTTATTGCTGTTTACAATAATTTCACGATTCCAGTTTTTACGGTTGCTTAAAGCGATGTAGGAATATCATACTATTGTCATTTTCCTAGAATTTCATCTAATATTCGGTACGTTTGTTACAAATTGCATCTCAACTTATAATGAAATGTAAGTAATTAATTTTTAAAAAAATGACGTATTAAATTTTAAAAAATCTGAAGTTAATCTTGAAGCAATTTATTTAAATATTTGTCTGTATATATATTTGTTATGTGTAATGCTTAATCTCGTATTCTATTACAAGAAACTAAATGATACAACCGTTTCAAAAATGTTTC